>BQNB010017478.1:0-69872 GCA_026074375.1 Tanacetum coccineum
CCCGTGTCATTATTGAATGACATTTCTAGGTCCGTAAATGTTATCGATAAGCAGAAGACATGTCTTAAAAAACTATTTTTGGTATTTTCTATTTTTAGATTTTTATGGATTTTTGTTGGTTTTATATTTTTGTATTTTCTTTTTGAGTTGGAATATGTACATATTTACATAGGATACTTGAAGCAAATCCATTACTCATCCTGAAGACGTTTGAGTTTCTCTGGCTTCATACTCTTCATGCCAAGCCGCAGGAGAATGAATTCGAATCGTTCTCTGGGTAGTGTCTTAGTGAATATATCCGCCAGTTGATACTCTGTCCTCACGAAATACAACTCAACCACTCCCTTTTCCACTTGTTCTCTGATGAAATGATGTCGGATGTCGATGTGTTTAGACCTGGAGTGCTGGACGTTGTTGTAGCAGAGAGCTATGGCACTCTTGTTATCACGATACAGAGGGATGTGATTGTATGCAAAGCCATAATCCGATAGTTTAGACCGCATCCATAAGATTTAGGCACAGCAACCAGACATCGATATGTATTCAACCTCTATAGACGAGATGGACGTGCTAGTTTGCTTCTTTGATGACCAGCTAACTAACTTATCACCAAGGAGCTGAGCACTACCAGATGTTCTTCTTCGAGTGTCTTGACAACCTGCATGATATGCGTCTGCGTATGCTGTTAGTGCCATAGCAGTGTCTTTCGGATACCAAAGAACCATATTTATGGTTCCTTGGAGATACCAAAAGACCCGTTTAATTGCTTCAAGGTGCTTTTTAGTGGGCTTAGATTGATATCTAGCACACATGCACACAATAAAAACCAGGTCAGGTCTACTGGCGGTGAGATACATCAGGGATCCAATCATACTGCGATATTGGGTCTGGTCAACAGGAATCCCCGAGAGGTCCTCATCCAGTTTTGTTCGCTCCACCATGGGAGTGTCAACAGGGTCACTTTTATGAAGATCAAATTTCTTTAAAATCTCATTAGCGTATTTAGATTGATTTATGAAAATGCCTCTAGGATTCTGAGAAATTTGTAAGCCTAAGAAAAAGGATATTTGACCCATCATCGACATTTGAAATTTAGAGCTCATTTCATTAGAAAAACGGTCACATTCTTTGGGGTCGGTCGAGGCAAATATTATATCATCAACATATATTTGAACATGAAGAACGTGTTTGCCTGTTTTTCAAATGAACAAGGTTGGATCGACAACACCCTTGGAGAATCCTTATGCTAGAAGAAACTTCAACAAAGTGTCATACCACACCCGGGGTGCCTGCTTTAACCCGTAAAGAGCTTTCTTCAGACGGTAGACATGATGTGGACGATCTGGGTCAACGAAGCCTTCTGGTTGGCTCACATAGACTTCTTCTTTAAGCTCGCCATTTAAGAATGCAGTTTTCACGTCCATTTGATAAATTATCATGTTTTTGCTGGTAGCATTGGCAAGAAATATTCGAATAGCTTCAAGTCTGGCGACCGGGGAGAAGGATTCTTCAAAATCAAGACCTTATGCTTGATGATATCCTTTCGCTACAAGACGTGCCTTGTTTTTCAACACGTCACCATACTCGTCAAGTTTCACCTTATAAATCTACTTGAGAGCAATAATCATTGCACAGTCTGGAGGTGGCACTAATTCCCATACGTCTAGTCGATCAAATTCATGGATTTTATCTTGCATGGCTTGAAACCAGCAGTCTTCAGTAACAGCAGATTTAAAGTTTTTCGGTTTGACTTTGGACAGTACTGAATTGTAGAAACACCACAAAGCATATGTAGCAAGCTGCTTCCGTGTGGATACCGGTCGAGAAGGGTTCCCAATAATATTATTAATAGGATGAGAGGCGGTCCATTTTTAGAGATGTTCATGAGGCTGAGTGGTTTGGTTGAATTCAGTACTCGCGGTTACCCCAGAAGATGATGCTTCAGAGTTATGATATGGGGCGAACACATTAACAAATGGTTCCGGATCAGCCGCAGCAAAATGATTTACTTCACACGATTGCTCAGCTGCAACACCTTGATATACAGAAGAGGATTGATGGTCCGGAGATGATGATGAATGACTTCCAGATGGTGCCTCTTGATCGATGGGGATGGATACTGATGGACCGGTAGGGTTGACTGGAGCTTGAGCTGTATGAGCAGGAGGTACCAGACAATCAACCGTGGAAGTCTCAAAATATTCATCAAATATAGGCTGGAACAAAATCTCTAGTTCCTTATTTGTAGGAGGTACATAAGGTGCTGCAGGAGGAGGATTGGGTACGAGCCCTGAACTGATAGGTCTAGGCGTCAAAAGTTTAGGTGCGGGTCCTGAACTGGAGTGTACAGGAGACGTCTGCCCAGTCAGCTCATCGAATGTAACGTGAATAGTTTCCATGATTTGTCGGGTTTGTTTGTTATAGATTCGGTAACCCTTCCTGTTTGGTACGTAACCAATGAAAAACCCAATGTCTGCTTTAGCCTTCAATTTACCAAGATCTTCACTGTCGTTTGTTGGGTAGCAGAGAGCCCCAAAAATACGAAGAAACGAAAGATCCGTTTCTTGTCATGCACAAGTTCGTATGGGTTTTTATCGTGAAGAGTATGTATAAGGGATTGATTTTGGGTGTAACAAGCAGTAGCCACAGCTTCTGCCCACATAAACAATGGAGCCTTCGAGAATATCAACATAGTCCTAGCCGCTTCAACAAGAGTGCGGTTACGTCTTTCGACAACACCATTCTGCTGAGGAGTTCTAGGAACGGTCTTCTCGTGGGTAATTCTAACGTTTTCATAGTAACCAATCAAGACTTTATTAATGAATTCGGTGCCATTATCAGTCCATACGAACCTGATAGTTTTGTTGAGACCGACTTGAAGTTGTTTTAACAAGTTGATTATGAAGGCAGGAGTCTCGTCCTTGGATCTTAAAAACTTCACCCATTTGAATCTGGAGTAGTCATCGACTATTACCAGAATGTATTTCTTCCCATTAATACTCTGCACTCTCATCGGACCGTATAAATCCATGTGAAGGGTATGTAGAACTTCCATAATGGTGTTAATCATCTTGGGTTTGTGGGTAGCTTTCCTACTCCTTCCAAGTTGGCATGCGGAGCATAGATGATATTTTTCAAACTTCAACCGAGGTAGGCCTCTAACAAGATCTTTATGAGCAAGATCATTTAACGTACCAAAGTTTAAGTGATTCAACCGATGATGTCACAACCAGGACTTGTTCTTTGAGGCTTTAGATAGTAAGCAAATGGGAGAGGACCTCATCATGTCATCAACAGAAATGGTGTATAAGTTCTTGCCACGACTTCCTTTAATAAGGTCGACACCATCTAAGTTTCTAACAAAACACGTGTGTTTTCTGAAACCAACTTCAAGATCAGAATCACAAAATTGACCGACAGAGAAAAGGTTGTGTCCAAGTCCTTCGATATAATATACCCTGGAAATTACACTTCCTCCAATTACATAATCCCCATAACCCATAATTGCACCAAAATGATTGTTTCCGAATCTGACAGTCCTGATAAACTTTTTCACGAAATTCCTGAGCCGTGAGCGATCTCCAGTCATATGTTTTGAGCAGCCTAAGTCCAAATACCAAAGGACGATCTGTACGACCTGCATTTGAACAAAGGCGATAATGGAGAGTTGGATATACTGGATCCCCGATTACAGTTGGGGTCCATTTGGTTAGAGTAAACAAGGTTAGATGCCACAGGATTAGGACTATTAGTAGGGGCAGAAGGCCTAACTAAAGGACACTATCCATCTAAAGGGATTAGTCTACAAGTGGGCTTTCATTGTTTGACAGGCAATGCTTTAGGTTTAGTAATCCTAGTTAAAGGGCACTGATCACCTAAAGGGAATATTCTACCAGTAGGCTTCTAATGATAACCTATTGTGGTAAATATTTTACCTGTTGGTTTCCATGTTTGTTTAACTTGTTTTACTCTCCATATTTGTGTGACTAGGGGTTTGTTGTAAGACTTCAAGAAACGTTCAACACACTTAACATGATTAGAGGAAATAAGGCATTCATTACATGTCTTGCAAAGTAAATTAGAATTCAAATTAATTACAATACGCTTAGAGCTAATACTAGAATCAACACGATTCTCTAGTTTTTCTTTCGACTTATTCATCCTAGAATGGGCTTCTACTTGTTTCAAGGCACTTCTAGCTGGCAAGGTCCTATCTTTCTTTGTATTGCTCCTAGGCTTTGACCCGCTAGCTGCTGAGGCACCTTTTACTCCTGTAGAGGGAATTCCAGAAGCATTAGTCGAATTTATTTTCTGGTACTCAACTTGTGGTGGTGTGTCATGAGTTGAGGTTTCACATGGTTCGACAAAATTAACTCGCTTTTTCCTAAGTAGATTGGTATAGGCATTCTGTTTATCGCGAGGGCCAAAGTCTTTGGGACATGTGCCTATTACATATTCTAACAGCTCCTGAGAGTGTTTAGTGTAACGGCAAGCAGATGCAAGAGAGGTATCCAATGGTCTTTCCACCTTAGCGTCCTCTACTATTTCACGAAGGGTTTCTACATTTTCCTTAAGGCGTTTGATATAGTGTAGATGCACTTCCCGATTCTTCTTGAGTCTAAGGGGAATTGGTTCAACATCAATTGCATACTTTTCAAAAGCAGAGACCTTTGGTGTTTTGACATCACTAGTGACACATGGCATCTTCCCCTTGAGTTGGGCCCTTAGATTCTCAATTTCATTTTGCAAAGATTTTGCTTTTTTAGTGGTTTGGGCACGCGTTACTTTAATGGAGTTAAATAACTCTTGATAATGCAGTTTAATGTTTGCATTTTCAGCTTTAAAGTCTTCTAATTGATTTTGCAAATCTGTGAGAGTTTGTTTTAATTGAAAATTTTGAGAATCCAGGGACTTATACTCAAGGTGACGATTGTTCTCACTTTTGTTAGCTTTCAATTCAGAGATTTGAGCTTTCAATTTACAGATGGTGTTTTTGTGACTCTGAATCTGATCATCCCGTATACCAAGTTCAAAAAAAACATCAAATTCAGGAACATCTCTAGGTGACTTGGATTTGAGATTATTAACATTTTCTTTAAGATGTTGTTGCTTTAATTGTAAATTAACGTGAGCAATCTCTAGTTTTGAAAAAGCTTTGATCATGGTATCATGATCATCATATTTACTCTTTCTAAGTAAGCGGGAGTTCTCATATTCAAGTTCAACAACACGATTCATTGCAACATTATAAGCAGTGGATAAATCATGAAATCGAGAAGCAGACAATGCCGAATCAGTAACAGTATAAAACACATCCTGAGCAATACAGTTAGCAATCAAATTCTCATTTGTGATGAGGAGATTTTTATGTTCAATCTCCCCATATTTTTGATTAATAGCATTCTGGTCCACTTCCGCTTCCATTTCTTCAAAAACAGCTTTCATTGCTCTAACTTCAGTAACTAGTGATTTTTGAACCCCGTCAAAATGTTCTTTGAAAAAATCGAAAAATGGAATTACTTCTGTTAAATAACAACGTTTTGTTTGTTCAAAACCCCGTTCCCCTTCAGTTATTCCAGTTGGTGTAATTCATTTCTTATAAGTCTTTTCAAAGTCCCAAAAAAGTTGAGTAATTACATACAGACTAATATTTACTTGACTTGTGGTTGGAAGCGTTCGAGGGACCAGATGGACCGGTGTATTGGGAGGATACACAGTCGCAGGTGGCAGGACAGGCAGGGGTGGGGCATTAGCCTTTAGCTCTTCGGCCTTTCGTTTTGCTAGATCTAAGGACCAAAATACTTGTTCAGGGGTTAGCTGGGTCTGTGGTGTGAAAGTTATGAGGAAGTTCTCTTTGGAATAATTAGGTGGTATACACTTGATTCTCTTTTCCACACACACGGGGTCATTCAATTTCTCATGCATTTTTTGCCTAGTTAACTCGGCTAACTCTAGGTCTTCCTCTGATGATGGGACATCTATAGGGTCATGGTCCACATTAATAAGTTCATTACCATCATAAAGTGCTGGTTGAGCCACTTTGGCCTTTTTAAGGTAAAAAGGGTTCTGCGCACCTATGGGTAGTTCAGAATATTGGTCACACAACCTTTTAGGTTTTAACATCATATGAACAGTTTGAATGGATTGATCTTGTGCGTGTAACTTGTTTTCAAGTTTATCCTTTAGTTTTCTCAGATTTGAAAAATCATTCAGAAGTTGAGATTCTCTTTGTTTAAAAGTCTGTTGTAAAGTATTTACATTTTCTTGTACTACTGTTTGACTTTTAATAGAATGGTTAAGCTGTAGCTTAACAGAGTGTAACTCCTGTTTTAGTTTTTCTTCCATTCGATTACGATCTTGTATAAGTACACGCATTTGATCATCCATTCTCTGTTCCCGTTCTGTAAGTTCAAACTTAGCACGTTGTTCATATATGGCAACTTGTTCCTTATATATGGCTAGTTCAGTTACTAACGGTTCATGAGGAGTGTGCACATTATTATCAATCAACACATATGCATTATTTGGAGCCGAAGATGCACACACAACTGGTACAACAGAAACGTCTTTGTGGTCAAATATTGTTCATTTATGGGTTAATATTGTTGTTACCATAGGGACACTAGTTGAGTCTATAACATTTGACTGTGTACTTCATTATGAATCTCATGTTGTTGATTAGTAACACTATGATCAATAGACTTTTTATAGAGTATGTTCCTGGATAAGATTAGGCATTGGATGACCAGTTGTGGATTGCTGACCCGACTGAAGACAAAGTGGCCCAGAATATTATAACAACCAAGAATTTTATCAATGCAAAAACCTATTTTACTATTATCACAATTATACGGGGAAATTTTTCGCTTTATTACATTACTTGCATTGTCAATATCTCAGTATATCATGTAACTTACATAACTAAAGTAGACAAGCTCACACAACCTATCTATGACAATCTTTCTTCATTATGTTAGCATTCATCATAAATGTCAGTCAATATCATAATATCCTTATTACAAAGTACATTATTCTTATAATGTACCATTCGCAACGTTATTCAAAAGGGCTTTAAACGTTATTCGTATGCCTCTAAACCTAATTTCATGAAGGGTTAACATCTAAAGTGAATACACAAGCTACTAAAGCATATGTACAAGTAATATAACATCTCATTTGAAATATAAAATATCTTCAAGTCAAAGTATAAGTCTTTAAAAGCTCAATGTACAAGTCATTAAGCATGATCTCCAAAAATAGCTGTTTTACCTCCGTTTTCATTCCAATTTCTTCACCACTACTCTTGTACAAGATACTATACTCAATATACAATGTGTAAACCCTAATTATTCTATTCATAAACTTTCATACATCTTTTTACACACAAAACCCTAATTCAAAAGTCAGAAACCCTAACCCGAGCTAAATACTACACAATGACCCGTTTCTCTATTTTTATCCATTTTAAACCTCAACCAATACTCAAATAAGTTGTAATAACTTATTTTACAATCATATAAATCCTATTCAATCTTTATTTCATCATTACTTTATCATCTTACCTCATTTGTACGTAAAACATATCCGAGAAACCCTAAATGTACCTAAATGATCACTTAACCTGTTTTCTCGTTTTTAACCCATTCAACCTCAAATAAGCAACCATGAGCTATTGTAAACTCATAATATGAGTTTACAAATCATTAACCATCAATATCTATTATTTCTTTGACAATATACTTGAATTAGAAAACCTGGAAACCCTAAAAGTCCAATACGAGCCCTAATTCAAACCGCGACTTATTTATTTCAATTCGACCCATTTTAACTTAAACCAATGATTAATCCTCATTGATAATCCATTATACAATGCCTAAGATCAGTATTCAATCACCTTTGAATCAAGATTACACAAATTATAAGCCAAGGAAACCATAAAAACCCTAATTAAGCCCTATGTGATCCCGCGACCTCATTTCTTCATTTTTAACCCGTTTTAACCCAAACCACTTGCTAAATTTCTGTTTAATACATTTTCTTATTACAACCATAAGATCATAATTTCAAATACATTCACTGTGTATGCGAATGACACTACTAGATTTATTAGCCAAAAAACTACTTGAGTTCGAACGCCGAACAACCAAAAACATCCCGCGAAACCAAAATTTTCCTTCTTCAAATTTGACCCATTTAATCACCAACCATGTGCAAAGCAGCTCCATGACAAGTACCTCAACCCTTATAACAGCTTACTAATCTCCTTATACCTTTGCTTGGTCTCAAATGAAGCCACATCTCCCTCCTTCTAGCCATAACAGCCGCGACAAGCAACAACACCATCCAAACACTTTCACTCTAACATTCCTAGACCCCACACTTGCTTATTTTTCTAGCTTATACACATCACATAAAGCCCTCCTATAGTCAAGAACAGAAGCTAAGGGTTTTCCTTAAAACCTCCTCATTCCTCAAATATATATAAATAGGGCCTTTGGAGTTCAATCATACTCGCACCAAATCTCTTCCTCTCTCAAAACCCAATTGGAAGCAATACTTTGCTCCCGTATGATCCTAGGATCATTAAAGAAGATTCAAGAAGCAAGCCCTGAAGAAGGAAAGCTTCATATACAGATACAAGGTGTTACGTTGGAAATATCTACCCGAAACACCCATTTCCACAATTTTAATCATTGAAGGCTCAAACCCAGGTTCCTGGATGTTCTACTCCTGCTCACTACACGTTTATTAATGTTCATATGAACCTAAATATACCTCTTGTTAAAGTTTCTAACTCAATTCATGCTCATTTTTTTTTTTTCTTTTTTTTTTTTTTCCATTTTGATACCAAAACGTACACCCTAAACCCCTAATTTTGCGTTATTTCTTAAAACGAAATGTTATACAATGATAAATATTGTTATAATCTATCCTAGCATGCTAACTAATGTTAAAAAACCACTTTTATTGATTAATGAAGGAATTAGAACTTAAAACTCCGCGCCGTTTACCCTTTTTGAAACTCTATTTGACCCTATTTGCTTCCTAGCCTAACGAATCATTATTTTAACTTGTGTTTAGCTTAAAAACTTCATATTTTTTGTTTATTAATAACTTCTAAAGTGTCCTATTGAAATGTTAAAATACACTGCAATGCAATTTGACATGTTTTGGTAATAAAATCCATCAAGGGGGTATATATCGTAAATTTCAGAAACTTATAACTAAAAGACTAAAGTGTCATTTTATCAAAGTTATAACTATAGGGGTCTAATTATGTACACTTTTCTAATCCAAGGTTTACTTGGGTATATCTATCAAAGTTGAAGGACCAAAGTTTGTAAAAATGCAACCGCTAGGGGTCCTACTTGCAATTTTTTTCCGAAACCCTAGGTCAAAATGTAACATTTTGAAAAAGTATAAAAACACATTCACAAACATTACCAGACCATAACATTAATTAACGCTATGACGTGCTTAACATTTCTAGAAATTGAATAACACGACTAAACCCGATCGACGGTCCAGCGAAGCTCATATTGGTCCACAAAACATAGGGAGCTTCGAAATTAAGAGGTTTCATCTTGTATCTTACGTTTCTGACTGCAGTTTGTTTGGTTTTTACCCGGATTTAAAGTGCCTAGCACCTCAAAACGTTTACTGCGAATGACTTTCTGAATTATGATGGCCCGAACGGTGATACAATAATTCCAAACTCTTCAATCAAACTCATAAACTCTTAACAAACCTAAGTGCTAAAGATATCCACACACCCATCACGCACTCTCCTTAGACGACTCTACTCTCTCTCATCTCTACTCTCGCATACAAACCACACACTGCACCAACCCGATTTTACCCTACATCCAACACCACCCCCACCACACACTCACACACCACCTCTTCTCGCGCGCGCGTGCGAGAGACCACACCGCGCGCTCTCCTATTCTAGTGATCAGACATATAGTGCGGTCGATCACCGCCTCTTACACATTCTCGTGCGCGCAGCTCAAAAATCACTTCTCTCACATCTACCTCTATCACAGGTAGAATTTTCATAACCATACGCCTTGCGAGAGGCGCGAGGGGCGAGGTGATGGACGCGAGATGATGTAAAGGATAGAGCGAACACCCTTCGCAAGATGGGATACTATGACGAAGGGGATGCGAGGGAGCGGCGGGGGGGCGGAGAATCGAGAGCGGTGACCACGTCTCGCCTCGTTAATCTTACTATACAAATGTGGTTACATCTATCTCTCTATCTCCAGAGTGAGCAAACGGAGCGCTAAGGCCTACTCTCCAACCTTCAAGCTCACATCCACGACGCATTCCTACATCCTGTTCTTCTCTTCACAAAGTCCACACACACACAAGCGAGTGAGCGCGCTCGCCACCAACCCCACAAACTATATATCCTATCAGAGCAGCGGAATAATGAGTCAGGGGGCGTGTATGACCGGTTAATCTCATTGCAATAACACAAGGATATAGGATAGAGAGCGGGATCCAAAAAGTAAGCGTGTAAAACAGAGTCATGGATTTTCACCGTACAATGTACACACACTCAGAAGCGCTCGAGCTATCACCAAACACAGACCGCGAAATACCAGCGCATTAAACTTCGTTCACCACTTTCCTGACAAACTACAAATCTACAAAAGATCTTCTAATATCCCACCACCATCACAACTAGACCTACACCAACAAACTACAAAACTCCTCCGACAATACAAACAACAAAATCTTTACAATGCATGACTATCCAAATTTCTCTCAAAACCCACCACACTGAGTCTATCAAATCCTTCGAATTAAACTAAGATAGGTAACTAGATACCCAACTTTGATATATCTACCCACAGAGACTCAAGCATACACCACACTCACAATACTCGCAAGCGAGACGACCTACATTCAATCCTATCTATGTAGCGGCCAAGCGCGATGTAAAGCTGTAATTAATTTAGGTTTTGAGACCTCTATCTAGGGAGGTGACGAGGGGTGTAATATCAGCACTTAGCCACACTCTCTATACCATCTGACACTAATAATTCATCACTAGTTAGACTCAGAGCGAAATGCTCGACACATCGACTCATCGCGAGCAATGAGAGATGACACATTCATAACTAGCAAACTTCTCATAACTTAAATGATTATGTAACACACACAGAGAAGAAAAGACCATTCATGTGAGAGTCGAGTGCTGGTACATATATACAACACATACCACACTCAAGAGAGTGGCAAGTCAACGGCGACAACAACGAGATGTAGAGTGGAGACAGAACTACAGAGCGCGTGCGTGAATATCTTACGCTTAACCAGCAAATATTCTATGCGATGCGAGTGATATTTTACATAGACGCAGGGTATAAAAATAGTAGGTGAGAGCACTGTCTGGAATGGAGCTCTTGTGCGATGAGAGAGCGTAAGAAAAAAAAAAGATCTTATTCTCAATCTCACATACACTCACCACACTCATGGATCTAGCTATGGCGAGAGTTGAAGCGACAGGTAGATAGACACACAGTGATTTCGACACACAGTTCATAACACAGATGAGAGAGAGAGTCTCTGTGGTACAGATGAGATAGTGTGTGTGAGTCGAGTCGCAGACAATTGTGAGAGATGGACTTATAGCTCAATCGTATAATCAGTTTCAGTACAACACTTAACAGGGAAGGCGCGACACTCTATATCTCTCATCTCTCTATCATCTATGGTGAGATGCGTTAGAGACGCACACCTCACTTTCTTGACACACAGTTGCATAACACTATGGCTCTCAATCTCAATCCCAGGGTATCTTCTTTAGAGTCTATATATACACATAGGAGCGACGAGCTGATCCAGTTAGATCTCTCTACTCATCTATCTTTAGGCATGAGCGGAGAGAGTGAGAGCGTCTGCGCGAGAGCGTGAAAATATCTGAGGCTGACTTAATGTTAAGTGTGGCAGCGCGTGAGGACACACACACACCACACATGGTGTCAATTTGACATGAATAGAGTTTAACACGGAGACTCGCGAGCGCGATTCTATCTCATCTCTAAATTGTTGTCTAGTGATATAATATCACACAACACATGATTCTCACACACAGTATCTCTATGACACATCTAGAGCGAGTGAGAGTGAGAGAGAGAGACTGAGGTATGGAAATGAGTGGAGGTGGGTGATTTGATGGGAGCATATAGGATAGGTGGGTTGTGGATACGAAATGTTGTGGTGGATAGAGTGAGAAAGGTCCTCTCTAGTCTCGTAACAAGGACAACTGAGAGAGAGCGATAACACACACACACGTAAGAGGGAGATTCTCTCTCTATCTCATATATTGCGAAGAAGAGAGTAATAGCTTAAGGTCAAACAGATGTGATGGAAAAAGAGTGGCTAGATAAGCTTACTCACTCTCCATCTTAAATCTATCTACACTCTATAATTGCTAATCTAACTCCATCTTACTAGACGAGTAGTTAATAAGGTGGTGAGCGACTGAGTGAAGAGTGAGTTGAGTGGTTTGGGAGGATGGAGGAGAACGATACTCTACATAAAACGCTAAGCCGCTCATTATATATATTAATGAATTTTTGAGATCATTAGTGATAGTTGGGGAGTATATAGAGATGCTCCTATAGATATTTATATGAGAGCGTAGGGGTGGTAGCGCGCTGCGAGGGCGGTGGTAGGTGTGTATAAGTTACTATCTATATATATCTCTCACTGGGCACACACACAGACGTTTACATAGGGAGAATATATATCTCTATATATCCTCTTCCCGAGATGTGTTCGTGGTGGACGGAGTGTGCTCTCTCATTTGATAGTTAGTTTTGAGGAGACTGGGTTGTTTTATGTTAGGGGTAAATTATTTCTTTCTGTAAATGGAGTTTAGATATATTGTAGATTAGTGGTGAAATGGTTACTTTGAAATTATGTATCTATTACTGCGCGGCAAATTCATGTAAAGCTGTAAGAGAGTTTGACAGAGGTTAGAAAGATGTAGAGACAAGATCGATGTTCTTCTTTAGTGAATCTCTAGATATGAGAGGTCTAGTCGGATATAATGCGAGTTAGAGTGTTTATATACACGATAGTCTTAGTGGTAGTAAATCATCAGAGATTACTCTCTTATCTATGGCTGTGAGGTTCGTGATTGTCTGAGAGAGAGAGAGGTGAGATGAAGCGTGTGCGGCGTGGTGATATCTGAGAGAGTGGTGTGGGCGTAGTCTTAAGTGTGTGGGTGACAAATGAGTTATACATAATTATTAACAGAGAGCTGGTTAACAGGTACAGGAAGCGCGCTTTAGGATTTGAGGTTAGTGAGATAGAGCTGAGAGTGAGCGGAGAGAGAGGATCAAACAAAGATAGATATCTCTCTGGAATAATACAAAAGTATACGTTGTCTCCGAATACGCACTATCTCTTTCAAGT
This sequence comes from Tanacetum coccineum, assembly GCA_026074375.1. Lineage (NCBI taxonomy): Eukaryota > Viridiplantae > Streptophyta > Magnoliopsida > Asterales > Asteraceae > Tanacetum > Tanacetum coccineum. The sequence continues at coordinate 13,435 of BQNB010017478.1, forward strand.
ATGAAAAATTACAGCATTAAGAAAACAAAGAACGTATCTCTTGTTGTGTGTGCGATCGGTACACACAGGTGTGGTAGAAGAGATGCGAGGGGTTACTATATCATACATATCTATATGTTGAGGCGTAGTCCACGTGGTATCTCATATATCTATAGGAGACACACACACACATCGCAGAGAGATTAGATGAGAGTGCAGATGAGTGTGATGTGTGAGAGAGAGTCCATGAGAAGTGTAAGACTATTATATATAAGTAGAGGTGAGTGAAGAGAGAGCAGAGAGGGGGGGGAACGAATCGCTATAAGCTGCACACACACACACACACACACACACGTAGCAGTCGGTTACATTGGCTGCCATCAGATATCGTGATAGTGAGAGAGAGAATTGTTGGTGGACGCGTTAGGCAATTTGTATCTCTATATATTATGAAGGCAGAAGTCTTCACAAGGGTGTATGAGACACAGACTTTAGTATGTGTGGGTAGTTGTGAGGTGGGTGTGTGGTAGCGCGAGAGAGTACGATATTTACTTGTAGTTGTTGATCTCTGAGAGAGATGAGATGTAGTCACTACTGTGAGTATAATATGGCACAGTACGAGGCCATCGTGGGTGTGGTTGATGAGTGTGTATGTTTTTAAAGTGAGAAGGTATTTTAGTGATAGTTTATTAGAGTGTAGTATAGAGCGAGAGAGACGATGAGAGGTAGTACACAATAATAGAATGGGAGAATATTCTTTGGATGGACATGATGTGAGAAGGCATATAGTGTAAAGGGAATGTTTGGTTAAGAATTATGGGGAACACAGTACACAGATTTAAGCTTCCCCGAGAAAATCTTTAGCCTTGAGTTAAAAAGAAGCACTTGATCCCCAACATTAAAAACTCGGTTTTTAATCTTTGAATCATGTAACCTTTTTGTTTTCTCCTTATAAAGCAAAGAATTCTCATAAGCTTCATCCCTTAATTCGTTAAGCTCATTGATTTGTGACTTTCTATTTTTACCCGCAAGATTAAGGTCTAAATTAGTTTGCTTAAGGGCCCAAAAAGCTTTATGTTCCAACTCAATAGGGAGATGGCAAGCTTTTCCGTAAACCAACCTATAAGGAGTACATCCGATAGGTGTTTTGTAGGCGGTTCGGAAAGCCCATAGAGCATCGTCAAGCTTATCACTCCAAGAAGCTCTATTCTCACCTATGGTTCTTTCTAAAATCCTTTTAATTCCCCTATTTGAAACCTCAACTTGACCACTCGTTTGAGGGTGGTAAGGAGTTGAAAGACGATGGGTCACACCATACTTTGCCATGACCTTTGCAAATTGGTCATTACAAAAATGTGTGCCTCTATCACTTATTATAGCACGAGGGGTTCCAAATCTAGCAAAAAGACTTTTTAAGAACTTACAAACAACTCGAGCATCATTAGTAGGTAAAGCCTTAGCTTCCACCCATTTGGACAAATAGTCCACCGCAACTAAGATGTACTTATTTCCCCTACTTGATGGAAATGGACCCATGAAATCAATCCCCCACAAATCAAAGATCTCACAAACTTGTATTGCATTTTGAGGCATCTCATCTCTTTGAGAGATTTTGCCTTGTCTTTGACAAGCATCACAATTGTTGATACAAAAGTTGGATGTACCTAGATCAGGCCCGAATTAGGTATAATTCGGGTTGTTTGGCTCCGGCTCTTGCACCAAGTGACACTATTATGGCATCCCGTAGTACCCGTTGTGACAAGCCACGAAATCTCATTAGCCTCTTTGCCACCAAACCCATCGCGTCTAATGACTTGGTCCGCATAAATTTTAAACAAGTAATGGGTCTATCCCAATAGTAAATTTGTTAGTCAAACATTGAAAATACTTTCTCTTTTGTTAGAACTCATTCCTTTTCTCTAAACAAAATTACCCGGGCATGTTAGTACCGCTAAGTCGGCGAACCATCTGGCGTGGTATTATCACTAAAGCACATTCACATTTTGTTAAGGCACATTAATTTTCAACACAACATATCATTCTCATTAAACACATTATCATTCACATTAATCTCTTTACCACGTCACTTTCCCTAGAGACTCCAAAAGGAAAAAAACTCAGTATAATTTGCTTTTCAATTCATTCTTGTGAGGGTTCACCTAGTCTACGAAACGAGTGATCGGCGGCTACATTCTCAGCTCCTTTTTTGTCCCTTATTTCAAGATTGAACTCTTGGAGTAAAAGAATCCACCTAAGTAACCTTGACTTAGCATCTTGCTTAGCCATTAGGTACTTAATAGCCGAATGATCCGTATACACTATGGTCTTCGATAAAACTAGATAGGGTCGAAACTTCTCTAAGGCATATACTACAGCTAGCATTTCCTTTTCGGTTGTAGTGTAATGAAGTTACCCTGGGTCGATATTCCTCACTCGCATAGTGAATAGGAGTTAAAGTGTTTATCCATTCTTTTGCCCTAGAACTACTCCAAAGCTAAAGCGACTAGCATCACACCATTAATTTCAAAATCGTAATCCCAATTAGGCACAACAAGTATTGGGTGATTCAATCACTTCTTTTAAAGATCTTTAAAGCTTGTTACACTCATCCGAAAAATTCAAAGGATTTTCTTTTTCAAAAGATGAGCATGGCACTGTAATTTTTGGAAAAATCATGATATGAACCTTCCTATAAAAACCCGCATGACCTAAAAAACTTCGAACTCCTTTTACCGTGGTCAGGGTCAGGTAATTTAGCTCATCACTTTCTACTTATTTGTCCGATCAACTTACTAAACGCTTATTATTCTAAATTTTATGTCACCCCAAAAACTATTCCCTCCTTTATACCATAAAATGGTATTTTTCCCAATAAGCCACAAGATTTGTTTCATTCACATCGATTAATCCATTTTATTAAAAACAAGAATTGATCAAGGCACTTTGAAAAAAATTAATCCCAAAAACCAAAAAGTCCATCCATATAAGTCCTCCATGGTTTTCTCTATCATGTCATGGAATATGGCCGTCATGCACCTTTGAAAGGTCCCCGGTGCATTACAAAGGCCAAAAGGCATTCTTTTGTAGGCAAAGGTCCCATAGGGGCAAGTAAAGGTGGTCTTTTCTTGGTCTTGTGGGTCAATCGGGATTTGAAAGTACCCGGAAAATCCGTCTAAGAAGCAATAGAACTCATTCCCCGCTAACCTTTCAAGCATTTGGTCCATGAAAGGTAAGGGAAAATGGTCCTTCCTAGTGGCATCATTCAATTTCCTATAATCAATGCAAACTCTCCAACCGGTCACAAGTCGGGTTGGAATGAGTTCATTGTCATCATTCATCACTACGGTCATCCCCCCTTTTTTAGGCACGCAATGAACCGGGCTAACCCATGGGCTATCCGATATGGGGTAAATCAAGCCGGCATCAAGAAGCTTGATGACCTCTTTCTTAATGACCTCATGTATTTTAGGGTTGACCCTTCTTTGCATTTGAACCACTGGTTTGTAATCATCTCCATTAAGATTTTAGATGTATACAAAACTTTGGATCAATACCGCCTAATTCGATAGATTATATCCAAGCTACAACCACATTTTGTGAGCTTAAAACCGTTAATAAGTTTTTTACCTTCTCATCCACTTTTAAATCTTTGAAATTATGACGGGTAGTGACGTTTATTAATCCTTTTCTAAGAAAAGCGTATTCTAGATTAGAAGGCAACTCTTTGTAGATCAAGCTCGGGTGTTCCTCTAATGATGTTTTGACCGATTCAACCATTTTTGACGTCCATGTTTGAACTCAAGCGGAGTGATTGGTGAAAAAGGATCATCATTTAAAAACTTCAAGCAATGATTCCAAGTAAATTACATCACCCTCATCATCATTAAAATCATCATTTAAGTCCATGTTTAAAGATTCATCATTTTTAAAACCTTCGTATTCATCCTCAAGAATCATCTCATCTTCCTTCACCAAAGGAGTGAAAGAAGGAGGACTCCAAAAATGATAGAAGATTGAATCACACTCTCTGTAAAGTCTAAGACTTTTGTGAGCATACCTCCGCACAAGTTCAATCATTAAGGGTCAATTAGGTTTCACAGATTCTCAAAATTATCAATAAGAAATTCGTGGGAGTATCACCATCACTGTTAGTATCATAGGATTTGATCATCATGTCTTAAAATGATCTCCCCCTCATAAACATCAATCAACGCATGAGCTGTGCTAAAAAATGGCCTTCCTAAAATCAAAGGAACACGGGGGTCCGCAAGAAAGTCTAAAATCACAAAATTGACCGGAAAATAGAATTTTCCGACCTTAACAAACACATATTCTGCTATCCCGTAGGGGTTTAAAAATTTTCGGATCGACTAATCTAGAACGCAGTCTAGTACTTGGTAAGGTCGGGAAGTCCAAGTTTTTTCAATAGACAAGGGCATGAGATTAAACATGCACCTAGATCCGCTAACAGCTTGCACAAACAATGAAATATCAAACTCCCCAAACTCACACAGGAAGTCGAAGAAATCCGCTCCTGGGTCACCAAGCTTTTCGTGAAGACTTTTTGAGAATGACCGCGACTCAAGTTAGCATCATTGTGCCTACTTTATTACTTCAATCATTTGTCTCTTTATTACATGTAACAACTTTCTTCTTGATCATAATCTAACAGTAACAAATATAGAGCATGTGACAAGAGCATCCTCACACATCGCTAACCTCAACGTGAAGATCACGTGAGAAGAATTCTATGAACTTTGAAAGACTAAGAAATCAACTCTATTCACCAATACTTTTAACATTTTACCAATCGTGACGGACTAAGGCAAATCTTTCTGTCTTAAGCTTGAAAGGTTCATTAACAACTTAGCTCAACAATGGGTTTTTCTTTTTCCTTGTCTTTTTGGACCTTTTTCCTTGTTTTGAATTACCGGAGGATCTTGACCACTTGTGGTACTTTATGAACTTGTAGGGTTTGCTACTTGGTCCTTCAATGTTCACCCTCAGTCTTCTAACCATCCTCCTGTCCGATATGAGACATAATAGGATAAGAGCCAATAGGCTGAGTGTAAGGACCATCATAGAGGTAAACCACTCTAGTGATGAAATAAGCCCTTGCGTACTTCATTTATAGGATTAGGGAATAGTATACTTGGTAAAGTCCCATACCCGATGCAAGTGTGTTATTTCACATTTGCTTTTGAAACATGTATAACGCATCCATATTTTTGAAAATTCCTTTGAGCTCATTTTGAAAATCTTGTTGTTCCTTTATTGAAATCATTCAAATTCTTTTTTGCAAATTATACAAAGTAAACATCAATTTGCTTTTGTGTAGCGCTCAACAAGATACTACAGCATAATGTCTACCGGAACTAGTTGTACTCGTGTTTGATAAGCTTGAGATTTTTTGTATTAACACCGAGTTAGCTCCATGGTTAACATTGAGGCGTTCCCATTATTCCCCAGTCTATTGTAACCATTGATTAGCATTCACATTCCTATTGTTATTCTGTTGATTAAAGCCTGGTGGTCTTATTTGGTTCGCTAAGCTAGGATGACGGTATCCGGAATTTCCATTTTGAACAAAGTTACCAACCGAAGCGGTTTGTTGAAATTGTTGGAAATTATCATGATAAACCGTGTTACTTCATAACCCTTCCCCTAGTCATTGGGCACACATATAACTATGATTACTACTACAAGTAGTACACCTTTTCCCCACTTCGTTTAATCATGAACGGGAGTAGGAGCACAAGAGCTTTCATGCATATTTTTTCATCTCAAAATCATTTCATTCCTAACAAGTCAATGTATATCTATCCTCTAATGCCGCTGCCATTTGTTGAATACGAATCAGATTGATGAAAAGTAAAGAAGATGGAGGAGCATTCATACTCACTCGCATCACGGCGTTTCATGAACATCTAACTTTGGCTTTATTCTTTATGATTTGTAGTACTTCGGTTGGACTTTTATAGAGAAAATTTGCCACCGGCAACGAATAAAGAGAATCTTGATCATTATATGCTCAAACGAATTATAGAAAAGTGTCTAATTGGGTGCATGAGCAAAACCCTGATGAGGACCACTTCCTAGAAGTTCCTTGACACGCTCCCAAGCTTCGTAGAAAAATTCTGAGCAATTGTCAAAATTCGTTATTTCATTCCGAAGATTGGTAGTCTTAGAAGGTGGAAAGAAAAAGTTGATGAACTTAGACACTAAGTCATCCCATGTAAGAATAGAATTCGGGGGTTCTTAGTCAGCCAGTTTTGCAACCCCCGCAATAGAAAATTGGAAATGATACGAAGTATTGTATGGTGTGATTAGTTACATCCGAGATACCTTTGATTATTAGTTTATGCTCTCAAAATTACGAATTGAGCATGAGGCTCCTCATCCCTTACCTCCTCGAAAATTCGATTTTGAAAAATTAATGAGAGAGGATTTTAAGTTCAAAGTTTGTTAGCATTGATGAGTGGACACTATAGCAACTTCAAATCCCCCTGTGGGAGCTTAAAGTTGCTCGGCCAAGTCGTTCCATCGCCATTTGGAATTCGGATCCAGAATGAGAGTGGCATTGGCCTATGTGGTTGTCGATGAACGTCGACGAGTACGTCTTCTCGTATTGTTAAATTCCAAGTGAAGAACTTCGTTGCCATAGCACTAGTGAAAATAATAAAAAAGAAGAATTTAAGATTAATAAGATTATTTTTGGGGAGAAATACAATTTTTTAGTATTCTTAGGAAGGAAAACAAAAATAAAGAAAAAGAAAAATATATTTTAGGCAACCGTAATTACAAGTCTTCACGATAAGTCTCCTAAGATATACGCACAATGAGACTATCAACTTATGCCAGTAGCTATCACCTTCTTATACTCACTTATAGTTTGTAAACTCGAAGGTGTCCGTCTACCATCGCAAGTTAACTCACGAATAGTTTGTTGTTTACATTAAATGGTTTTTAAAGATAGATACCAGTATCCAAGAATTTGTTAATTTCATTTTGTATAATTTAACCTAATTCGATAGGATCTAATTAATGAAATTTTGTTGTATTTTTATATAATATATACAAAAATAGCAAAGAACTTCCAAAAAGAAGGGATCTTCAAATAACTCACTATCAACGAATATCCTCAAAAATCGTTCACCGTCATCCCCGGCAGACGAGAGCGCCAAAATATTGGTTGAATGTTGTGAGTACTAGTCAAATTTTCCTATATATGTATACAATAGTATAAATCCCGTGATAATCTATCCCAATTACTTCTCAAACAAGAAAAAATAAAAAGAGATAAATAATCCACTTACAAAACACAATACGTATATTTTTTAACCGGGAAGTATATCTTCTCGGTCCGTATCCCAACGAAATCGTGAATAGAAATTGGAATAATTCTGGATTACGAGTAAGAATGAATAAAGGAATTTCAAAATTTTGAATAAACTACAAATATAATAGCACACTTAAACAATATAAACTATCAAAGAATTAAAAACAATTAACTAACAGCAAATTATATATACACAAAAATTAAAAACGAGAGCTAATAACTGAAATTTAAACAATCTTAAGACACAACTTTTAACAAATATTTATACCTAAAAATCAAACAAATTTAAAAAGAAAATTTTAGAAAAAGAGAATTAGAATTTTTTTAACTATTTTGAATTTTTTTTATGAATTTCTAAAGAAAAATGAATCTACTAAAATACACTTTTTCTAAAAATCAACCTAAAATTCTATTTTTATTTTTCACAAAAATACTAGAAAATAGAATTAAGAAAATTATTACAAAAAGAATAGATTTTTCCAACAATTTTTCTATTTCTATGTAATTTCTTAAGAAAAAGAAATTACTAAAAACCATATTTTATAAATTCATAGAAAATCAAATTTATTTGGAAAAAATAAAGAAAAATGATTTTTATCTACTAAAAATGTGCAGAAATCTAATAGAATAAAAATGCCCAATTTATACTAATCAATTGAACTCTAATTTTACTAATTAAAACCTAAAACCTAATTTAATTAAACTAATTTTAAAAATGTTAAAACTATTTCATTAAACTAAAAGAACAAGGTAGAAAATGAAACAAATGAAAGTTAAGGGTAGGCGGGAAAAATAAAAGAAAATTACATTATAGTGAAAACAGACAACCTTTAACTATTGAAAAAGTACCAAATAAACCCTACGATTTGGCTTATTTTTTAGCTTATTGCAAAAGTGAAAATTAGCAAAATCTTAAAACATAAAAGTTGGACCTGAGCTTATACACTACAACTTTAATAAAAGCTTTTTGACATTTTATCAACTGAATAAGCTAAAAAATAAGCTTTTAAAACTGTCTTACATAAACACAGCGCTTAATTTGAAAATCTTTAGCTTTTACTAAACTTTTGCTATAATCTAGCTTAATTCTAAATGAAAATAAAAACCAAAAGAAGCTACATGAAGCTTAAAATGTGTACTAAGAATGTCTAAAAAGAAATAAGCTACAAGTATACAAAATTAACAAGAGATTTGATCTTAAAAAGTAAAGATTCAGGCTTATTACTGATATTAAGCAAATCCTAATAAGCTAACTAGCTCAAATATAGATTCTAGAAACTGAAAAGTGATCAATAATGCTAAATCTATGTGAATTTAAAGAAATCTAGATAAAACGGAGTTTAGGAATAACAACTAGAAATGAGAAGATCTAAAAGAAATAGAGCTAGAAATCTAACAAGTTCTGTTACTACTGACTTTGCAGGAACATAAAAGCTTAACCTAAAGCTTAAAAATGAACTTCAAAAGATTATCATATTAAGCTAATTAAGTAAACTATAAGATGCTTAAAACTAAGTTCGAACTCCTAATTATAAAATGCTAAAAAAAAGCTTAAAGAAATGATTCAGCATCAAACAGTACTTACAGAGTAAAAACAGTTATATGCTGATATACTATGGTAAAAACTAAATGCAGGCAATAGTTCTAAGGTGAGATACTTATACACCAACTCACTAAATGTATCTAAGTGTACACTAACCAAAATTGCGAACTCTAAGAAATGCTTATGAAACACTTAACTCTAAAACTGTCTCTTGAACTTAACACTCCCTGGTGCCTAAGTTAAACGCATTCTAAGCCTAAAACTTTGAAATCTACCAAACTAACTTTAAAACCTATTTAAAACTTGATAACATCACTTAACACAACTGGGGGGTTACTCCCCCCCCCTTATGTAAATTTTTCCTACAAAATTGACTCTAAGAGTCAACAACACCTTAATCCTAACACAATTTAACTAAAACTGTCCCAAATAAATTCTACTTAAAATCTATTTTTAAGAGCTAAAAACAGGCTAAAACCTTCTATATCTACACATCTTTAAAACTCAACTAATTAAGCTATTTAAGCACTAAAAACTAAAGCTTATTAAAAGAAATAAGCTAGTTACTCAGCTAGCTTTAACCTACTAAATGACAGAATTAAAGGCAACTAAATTTTAATGAATTCTAGGCACAACAGCTACTAAAACATTTAAATCCTCAATAATCTTAACTAAACAAGATTGAATAGGTTTAAGCACAAAAAGTAACACAATAAGCTACTAACATAAGCTTCAAATTGCTCAAATGAAATATAGAGTGTGAAACCTGGACTTTGTAATCTCAGACAAATATAGCCACTCTTTACTAGTAGTGGCACATAAAATTCCAAATCAATATGTCACCTAGCCTCTAGACCATCAAGCTATAAACTCAATATAGCAAAAATGATCTTATTACTCGCTCAATGCTTCCAAACACAGTCTAATTGCAAAAGAAATGCACAATATTGAACAATAAAGACAAAAATAGTTATTAAAAAGATATAAATCAAAGTTGAACAAATTTGAGAACTAAAGAAAACAAAATAAGCTCACTTGACATATTTCAAGATTACTTATGTAAAACTGACTTATTACTTGAAAACTTAAACACAAACTCAACTCAACTTTTTTATTGCTTTTAAAAAGACTAGTACAAGATATGAAACAAGAATTACAACTGAATTGAAAGTTTTAAAAAGCTTAACTCGAAACGATGAACAGTACAAAATAAAATTGGAAAGGGAAATTTACAAAGAAAAACTCAATTAACTCCTAAACTATCACTAACTATCCCCTATTTATAGTTGAAGGTGATGAGAAAATGAGAAAACTCAATCATTCCAAGTCGTTTATGCTATTTTACTTTTTGAAGTCTGAATGCCGTTGGATCACTTATGAGGTGTTCAGACCAATGGGAACTGCCACGTGTGCAGAATGATGTGGAAGTTGTAAATACGAGGTGGGGTGGAGTAGGGAGAAACAGGAAAGGGTTTTTGAGGGGTTTGGCTTTGTTCGCGTTTTTGGCAGGAAAAACAGGTATAAAACGGTTAGGGGAAAAGTTATACCCGCTTTTGGTTTGAAACTTTGGCATATTTGCACTACAGACCCCTCTGTTTTTCTTTTCAAAAGTATAGTATAAAATAAGTTTGAATATTTACACTTCTGGCCCTTGTAGTTTTAAAAACAAAGAATAGGCTTTGAATTTGGGCTTTTGTTGGGCTTTTGTGATCCAAATGATGTAGAAAGGCCCAAAGGGTAGTTTAGTAATTTTGCATCTTCTTCAAAGGGTATAATGGACATTTCTCTTCAACTTTGACTTTTTCTTTACTTTCTTGACTTTTCTCTTGTGTCGGGCTGATCCGGCTTTTGATATTGGCTTCAAATCTCTCTCTTGTACTTGTCTTTTCCGTTTCTTGTCGGTTTTTGCTTGTTTTTGCTCTTTTTGACTTTAATATCCTTTCCTGCACATTGAGACACAAAATCACACATATTTCTATCTTTTGGCATATTTTTTGGCTTTTATTGGCAAAATCCTGGGTATTTTATGTATACAATTTAACACTTATCACGTACAAACAAGATTCTTTCAATCCATTTGTACAAACAATTCCTTAATCTTTATCATTATTACCTTTATTACCTTCAATATTTGTACAAATTCTAAATTTGAGTACTCACGCGTGATTAGCCAACTCTCATTACCAATTCATAATCATTCTTTTTTTTTTTTGGGGGGGGGGGGGGGGGGGGGGGGGAGGGGGGGGGGGGGGGGGTTTTTTTTTCATGACATTACTCATTTCATGATCTCCGTATTCTAAAATTTTCTGTTATATTCTGCAACATAATAACAAGGAAACACACAAGAATCTATACAATGTCAAACGATTTCAATACCACTAGGTATGAAAATTTTGACAAAGACTTGTGATAGCATTCTTATTCGATGTTGACTTTTAAAGGTTAATGAATAACGATTCTTTATGATCACAGTAGCATAGCAGAAGCATGGTAGGCCCATAACCCACAGGTTTCGTAAATCAAAGTATTTCATCCACCCAGGTTCTATCAGGATCTGAAGAAATTCTATTGGCTGTCATCAAGAGGTGTAGTCTTGAATATAAGTAGAATGTGAAAGGAGGTAATTATAATTATGTGTACAACATAATTATTAATGCATCACACACGATGGACTTGTGACCTTTGATTAACCTAACATAAAAAATCCAATTCCATGCCCATGCTACCTACATCTATTCACTATAACTTCAATTAAATCTCGGACGAGATTTCTGTAAGGGCGTGGAGGAACTATAACAACCAAAATTTTCATCACCATTTTAACTATGTATCACAATTGTAAAACGAGAAATTTTCGCTTTTCTCTATTACATTACTTGCATATGATTCCAAATCTCATCAACAAGGTAACTTGCATAACTAAAGTAGACAGGCTCACACAACCTATCTATGACCATCCTTTCTCATATAGTCAAGAAAAGAAATAATAAGTCAAGTCACATATCATCATATCCTTAATTACAATAGTACATTATCCAAAAATGTACTCCACATTCGTAACGTTACTAATAAAACGGGCTTTACAACCGTTTCGAGTATACCTCTAAACCCTGAATTCCATGAATATATTACTATCCAAAGTGAATTACAGCTACTAAAGCCATATGTACAAGTAATATAACAACTTACTTTGAAATATAAACTCCCTCTAAGCAAGTCACGTCTATAAAGCACAAAGTACAAATCATAAAGCAAACTCTCAACAATAGCCGTTTTCTCTCATACCTCTGTTTTCATTCCTATTATTCTCAACCCATTGTGTACAAGCTACACACTCAATGTACAATGGAAAACCCTAATTATTTCTATTCATAAGTCTTTCATAACACATTTTTTTACACTCAAAACCCTAATTCAAACAGTCAGAAAACGCCAAACCCGAGGCAAAATATTAAATCATGAACCCGTTTCATTAGTTTTTATCCATCAAACACCCCCAACCAACACTCAAATAATTGTATTTAAATTAAATTACAACATTACCAAACATAATCCTATCATTATTTGTCAATCTTTACAACAAACAATATATAAGAATAAACCCAGAAACCCGTAATCTAGACTTAATCATAAAACCTATAACGAGGCCCTAAGTTCACAATCTAGGTCAGTTATAAAACATAGGTGATCTGAGAAAATTCAATAGGGTCTGATATTATAGTTGAAAAAACACTAGGTAAGTAGCCCTATGTCTTTTGATCATTTTGCCGGTGGAATTCAACCGATACGACGTCGGATGAATTAGTTACAGCCGAAATGGCAAAGGTACAATTGTGCACACCTGTAGTATATGGCATTATACTAAAAATTTTATAAGAAACCCTCAAATCTGAAAAAACTAAACTTTAATAGGACTCAATTATCTAACAATGCCTACGATGGTTTTAGCTACAACGGAATTATTGGGTTTGTAAATGGACCCAATTTTACCAAGACTGTATGTTGGCTGTCCAAAAACCAGCCATGTAATAAATCAAACCAAACACCCCTAAAACGTCTAGAACCCACCTCCACCTGCATTCTAGCCTTCCTTACCATCCCCATAGCCCTCCACATCACCCCCCATGTGTCCTCACCTGTCTCATAACATCCATAACAACCAGTTCCAAAATTACTATAAAATATGAGCATATATACTTCATTCCAACAACACATCCCCCCACTTCTTCTTTCTATAACCCAATTGAGCAAACATTCTCTGCTCCATATGATCCTAGGATCATCTAAGAAGATCAAGCAAGTGAAGCTTTGAAGATTTGAAGCCCCGGGAACAAGATACAAGGCGTACGAGTGGAAATACTACCCGAAACGACCCGTTCCACATTTATTGATCCTTGAAGCTCAACCCAGGTTTTGAAAGTTCAAATTCTTGCTACTACACCCTTATAATGTTCTATGAATCCTAAATATACTCTTTTTTAAAGTTTTTCATAACTCAATTCATGCTCATTTTCCATTTTGATCCAAACCGTACACCCGAAAACCCTAATTTCACGTATTTCTTAAAACTAAAATGTTATAATATTAAATCTATTGATTATAATATATCCTAGCAAGCTTAACTAATGTTAAAAATAACCACTTATTGATTAATGAAGGAATTTGAACTTAAAAACCCGCGCATTTACGTTTGAAACCCTAATTTGACTCGCTTTGCTTCTAGCCTAACGAATCTATTTTAAACTTGCGTACTTTAAAACTCATATTTTAGTTATTAGTCAACTTAAAAATATCTTTGAAATGTTAACATAACTTGCATGGCAATTTGGACATTTTATTTAATTATAATCCATGAAGGTATATATCGTAACTTTCGGAAACTTATAACAAAAGGGGCTGAATATGTCATTTTATCAAAGTTATAACTATAGGGGTCTATTATGTCACTTTTCAAACTCCAAGGTTTACTTGGTATATCTTTCAAAGTTGAAGGACCAAAGTCGTAAAAATGCAAACCCTAGGGGTCTACTTGCAATTTTCCAAACCCCAGGGTCTAAAATGTAACATTTTGAAAAAGTATAAAATCACATTCAAAACATTACCAGACATAACTTTAATTATTGCTTCTCGTGCTTAACATTTCCAGATATTGAATAAAACGCTTAAAACCGATCATCCGGAAGCTATATTGTACCACAATACTAGGGAGCTTCATATTAAGAGGTTTCATCTTGGTATTACGTTCTGACTGAGTTGTTGGGTTTACGATTTAAAGTGCCCTAGCTCCTCAAACGTTTACTGAATGACTTCTGAATTATGATGGCCCGAACAGTGATACAGTAATTCCAAACTCTTCAATCAAACTCATAACTCTTAAACCAAAGTTCTAAAGTACAATCTTCCTAAGACTCAACATATTTACTCAGGTTGCGTGACGTGGCTGTCTATTATCATTTTATTATATCAACATTCCCCGGTTAAGATTGTGATAAGGTCGTCAGCTTTCATTTCAGAATAATTACTACATCTACCTATCAGGTGAAGTTCATAACCTCGCCTTTACTTATTTACATGTTTTATAAACCCGCGAGGGGGATACATGCTTGTTACAAACTCTTTTACATACTCGTTTATCTTATAACAATGTGATTACTTTTCAAAGACTTATACATGCTTAAACCATGAATACAAGTGTCTTTACAAGTTATATGCTAATCTGATATACCATTATCACTAATGTCTAAGTTACTTTATGCCAAAAGTCCCTCATTATCATGGACCATTAATCACTTTCGGGTGAACGCAAATATTGTGGATAGATCTATCGGGATTGACGAATCCTGTTTGTGTTAGCCGGATAGGTAACCAAACACACTATATTTGAATTTCATAGGTATATGGCAATTACCTACACCGAGGGCCATTATCTCTATATATATCACATCATTTTGGGTATATATATACACTAGTCAGTTTGTGTGCCATGAGCTTAGACCAGACTATACTATACCAGACAAGACCAAACAGACCAAATAAGGCAATAACGGGATAATACATTGTTACTATGATAATTGTATTCGTTGCAATTATTACTAATAACGGGTGTATAATAACAATATCATAATAATTGTGTTTAAACAATTATTACACTATGACTTGTATTCAAACTGTTTATCAAACCTATGAATTTCACTCAACCTTTGTGTTGACTTTTTAGCATGTTTATCTCAGGTAATTGAGCAAGTTGCGGCACGGAGTGGCATGGACTCAAAGATGGTTGAACTGTTATCATTCAAACTTGATGTTTTAGATTTTGGGACCTGCATTTTGTAAAAACTCTGATTATAATGAATGATAACTAAAATTTTCCAATAACGTCTCTTTTAAAGTTGTTTTCTATGATTATGATTGTTGTATCCATGAAGTAATACCCCAGATTATCTTCCGCTGCTATATTGTAAAAATGGGGGTGTTACAGGTTTAATCCCTCATTTGCTTCTTTATCACTTATATACACTTATTATCACACAAATGTGATCTCACTGCGGTTTCGTAATGATTTGCGAGCACAAGTTCTAAAATAAATAAAATCACCTGCACACTCATAGCAAAAAGATCGAGCATAAAGGATGTATGCTAGATATGAAACATGCTTAAATCCTCACAATTTTGGTGAAAAGGCTATAATATGTGCTAGCAAATGTTATCGATCATGGAATGGACTGCAATAATAATCGAGACACATCTCAAATTTTCAAAGATTATAGATTTTACCAGTGGATTGATCCAGTTATTCTAATATATTATCCTAAAAGCATGAAAACAACTAGATCATAAGGGCAAACAACTATACAAAAATTTAAAATTAGCCCAAAAAGATGAAAATTTAAAAATATATCTTGTTTTCCCTATTTACTCCCCCTACACTTAAGTTTAGCATTGCCCTTAATGCGACAAAACAAATCCAAGTACAAAATAAGGAAATAAGAGTAAGAGAAAAACCAGTCATCCGGGCATGAGAAATAGCATTTGAGCTCCATAAGCTTCTGGCATCATCACCTGCGATAATCTTATACAAAACACGGAATGCACAATATTTTTGGATTTTTTAAAGAAAAGTTATGCTACACTCTCGCATTTACGCGTGAACATGAGTTAAATAAAATTGGGGTGTGAACATTGAAAATAAACTAAGAAATAAATATTAAAAGTACAGAGAATACACGGGTTGCCTCCCGAGAAGCGCTTATTTTATTAGTGAGTCATCAGCCGGAATCGAGCACCTTCTGCTTCATTTTTCTCCGAGTGAAAACTCCTCACTCAGGTCTTCTTTGACATAAAGAAGATTTCCTACTATTCCTTTGCTAGTTTCATCCAGATCATACAACTTAGCTTCGTTGCAAATGTTATCCAGTACGATGTATATGAATGATTTTTTTGCGGCCCATGGCATGGTTTTGCGATAGTCTTTTGGGAACGGTGCCATGAATGAAATAGCTTTCATTTTTCCTTTTTCGCACATGAGGTGAATTACCTCACTTGACAGCTCATTCAATTGCTCCTCATCATGGTAGAGTTTAACACGGTGTCTATTGACAATAAAACTTCCTCTGTGTTTGTCATATAACTCAACATAACCGGATCAAAAACCATGTTTGACCACGAATGGTCCGTATAATTTTGATATGAGTTTTGTGTCACACCCCGTCAAGACGGAAACGCGAGGCGTAACGAGAATGGATATCATCACAACACAATGATGTCATAATAGAAAAAACTACATGAACTAAACGGAACATAAGGGACACAAAATATCATGAAAATACCCAAACAAACATAAAAGATATCTGGCGTCTTGTATTGAAGTAACAGCGATTCACATCAATACCAAGACATGCAATACAACCAAAACAAATCTAAGCAGTACAAACCAACAAACATTCAATATTTAATCAAACAGGAAATAAACTAGGAGATTTAAACTCCACATGTAGCCTATGGTCTCTCTAGCTACTTATCTTATTCTTAAGATCCTCATGATGCTCACCTGAAAATGATGCTTAAAAACGTCAACACAAAGGTTGGTGAGAGACATAGGGTTAAGATACAAAAATCAAATCTTATACATAATTACTGTGATTAATGCAAACATGACAGGACAATTACTGCACTATCATACATGCTAGCATGCAAATGTAACCAAAACGAGCATGGGAATGGAACAAGTCCCTCGATCCAACAAGTATCAACAATTGGGTAGGAACGTTACCCCCGATCCATTTAAAACCGCCACTTCACATGGGTAGGAACGTTACCCTCGATCCCGATATCACAACAAATAGGTAGGAACGTTACCCCCGATCCAAATACACATAAGCATTTAGCACCTGACATACAATAGCCAAGCAAAGTCCATACACTTTAAAAAAACACATAATCATAGTAATTAGAACATTTCAAATCCATTTGCATTATTTACTTCCCAATTTTAAAGCAATGTAAAAACAGGGACTATGAAACTCACCTGATGCTCAAGCAGCTTCCAAATATCTTACACAAAGCTACACAAAAGAATATCAACGTGTTCACGCGACTAAGCCAAATGATTAAGCCCATGTAACAATCATATTATGGATGTCTAATGTGTTTAATTATCCCCATGGGTCATCCCGACACCATGTCCAACTTTAACCACTTCATTTACTCATAATTCTAATCATCTACACTTTACTTGAAACGCAGAATTTTAGTGTCAGTTATCTCGCTTCCAACCCTTACCTATTGAACCAAATAAATTCTAACATAAATCACCCATGTACCCTTAGGTGTTTACTAACTATCTCATAAGCCCCAAAAGCTATACACATGTGCAAATGCCTTAAATAAATTCCTAACTCAAAAGTACTCAGATTCGGATATGAACGCGCACTAAAAGGTTTGACCTTGATAACCATACTTAGGAAACTAATTAGAGGCTAATTTTCACGGGGAAGTTAATAGACATATAGAAATTGACTTCTGTGTTTTAGCTAACTTTAATTCGAATTTTATGTAAGGGTTTTACCTCTCTAATTCAGACCCAAATCTGACCCGTATTTACTGTTTTGACAACGTTTCTTGCAATGACCATTTGACTAACTTCCCGAACTCAAAATCGATCGAGGCCGGATTTTTTGAAAATTAGACTCTCTGAACTACAATTTAGGCACTAGAAACACCTCAAAATATGTTACCATCATTGAGATATCATCAGTTAAACACAACCCTAAAATCTGCCAAACCCTAATTCATAAATTTTCACGATTTAAGCCTAACCGTTTACACCAATATGATTCTAATCAAACCTTAAACGCACTATTATGATTATAACATTATTAATTACAGAAGTTTTAAACCATAATGATCCATCATATTATTTGTTACATGATTTAAAAAGGATAACAAGAAGGAAGATTAATGTTCATACCTAAAACCTTGTTAAATATTTCACAATTCACCACATAGTTCTTGATCCAAAGAATTTTTTTATCTTCCTAAGGTTTTGGGGAGGGAATCGTAAGGCAACAAGGAAGAGGGGAAAAAGAATGGGCCAAATTTATGTTTGGGTTTTACTCTATATCATAAACAAATCCTAGTCTAGCCCAAATTGTGATTAGATAAAAAAAATACTTTTTTTCTTTCTCTTAACCAAAACCGGCCCCCTTACCTATTTTTTTTATTTAATTATATCATTATCTACATTACTCTAATTTTCTACAAAAACCTTGGTAAAATTAGTAAACCTTTTGGCATGAAAAACTAAATACCAACTTTCTATTTATAACTTTCACTTCACAAAATACTTTCTATATTTAGAAAGTTCATTACTAATTCTCATATTTCACGAACCTAATTCACTTCCATTATGACATACTTTCCATAATAATCCAACCCATAATTATCCACATATTGACGTAGCAAAGCATGCAACACGTCACTCATTTCCATTGTCACTACAGGTGAACAAAATAGAAATAAGCCTCAATATCTCAAACCCATTCTAAAATGAGATGAACACGCACCTCAGAATGATAATCATGCACACAAATAAAGCCACATAGCACACACATATAACACGTATAGACAATTAGCCAAATCTAAAGGTGTGACTAACATGCTCAAATCACGGGTTTCACAGTATCCCCTCCTTAAGGAAATCTCGTCCCAAGATTTAACTAGCCGGTTCAACAACACGATCAAAAAATAACTGAGGATACTTAGACTTCATATGGTCTTCGCGCTCCCAAGTGAACTCGGGTCCACACTTTGAATTCCAATGAACTTTCACAAGTGATATCTTACTACGCTTCAAACTCCTAACCTCACGGTCCATAATCTCTACAGGTTCCTCAACAAAACAATGAGTCTTGTCAATCTTGATTTCATTCAATGGCACATGCAGACTAGCATCCGCCAAACACTTCTTCAAATTTGATGCGTGAAATGTGTCATGCACACTACTCAATTCCTTAGGCAATCTTAACCGATAGGCTATAAGGCCGATCCTTTCAAGGATTTTGAATGGTCCTACATACCTTGGTGCTAACTTTCCTTTCTTTCCAAAACGAATCACGCCTTTCCAAGGCGATACCTTTAATAACACACGATCTCCTACCTCGAACTCCAATGGCTTACGTCTATTATCAGCATAGCTCTTTTGACGATCCCTCTCCGCTTTGAGCTTTTACTTTATCAACACTACCTTATTAGTTGTTTCTTGTACCAGTTCTAGTCCAATCAAACTACCTTCACCAATTTCCGCCCATAGAACGAGCGACCTACATTTTCTTCCATATAATGCCTCAAACGGAGCACACCAAATGCTTGAATGATAACTATTATTGTATGAGAATTCAGCTAGCGGTAGGTGAACATCCCAATTGCCACTAAAGTCGATAACACACGCCCTTAGCATATCCTCCAAAGTCTGAATTGTACGTTCACTTTGTCCATCCGTTTGAGGATGATAAGTTGTACTCATGTCCAATCGCGTTCCTAAAGCTTTTTGCACTATTTGCCAGCAACATGATGTAAACCGTCCATCTCGATCCGAAATAATCGACACGGGAACTCCGTATCGTGCGACTATCTTATCGATGTACAACTTTGCCAATCTCTCAGTACTATAATCCTCTCGCTTCGCTAGAAAATGAGCCGACTTGGTCAGCTTGTCGACTATTACCCAAATCGTATCATGCCCACTCTTCGTCTTAGGTAACTTGGTGATAAAATCCATAGTGATTTTATCCCTCTTCCCTTTAGGTATCTCGGGTTGTTGCAATAAAACCAAAGGTCTTTGATGCTCAGCCTTCACCTTAGAACAAGTTAAACATTTGCTAACGTAAGTAGCAATATCCTTCTTCATTCCCGGCCACTAGTACATATCTCGAAGATTATGGTACATCTTATCCGCTCCAGGATGTAAAGAGTACTTAGTCTTATGAGCTTCGTCCATAATTATCACTCTCACACCTCCTGCTAACGGAACCCATATACAGTCCATAAAGTATAAACTCCCGTCTTCTTTCCTTTCCATCTGTTGATCTAACCTATGTAGATTTTCTGCAAGTACGTTCTCTTACTTGAACACCTCACCCTAGGCTGCCAGTATCATTCCTCTTATTCCAGGTTGAATTATCATAGCCATTGCTCGTACGCGTCTAGGTTTCACTCGTTCCTTCATACTTAACGCATCAGCCACCACATTCGCCTTACCTGGATGGTAGCGAATCTCACACTCATAATCACTAAATAACTCAATCCACCTCCTTTGACGCATATTCAATTCCTTCTGATCAAATATGTGTTTAAGGCTCTTGTGATCCGTGTAGATGACACTCTCCGTACCATACAAATAATGCCTCCAAGTTTTAAGGGCAAACACAACTGCTCCCAAGTCTAGGTCGTGCGTTGTATAATTCCTCTCATGGATCTTTAACTGTCAAGATGCATAGGCAATTACTTTGCCCCTTTGCATGAGTACACATCCTAATCCCTGATTCGATGCATCATAGTAGACTACGAAATCTTCAACCCCATCAGGTAGTGACAATATCGGTACATCACACAAATTATTCTTTAAAGTCTGGAAAGCCTCTTCCTGTTCCACACGCCACACATACTTTTTGTTCTTTTGAGTCAACAAAGTAAGGGGTTTAGCAATCTTAGAGAAATTTGCGATAAAACATCGGTAGTAACCTACTAACCCCAAAAATGATTGAATTTTAGAAGGTGTTGTAGGGGCTTTCTAATTCTTCACCGCCTCAATCTTACTTGGATCCATATGAATGCCATTTTGGTTAACCATGTGACCAAGGAAATGCACTTCTTGTAACCAAAACTCATACTTGGAGAATTTAGCGTACAACTTCTCTTTCTTTAGCAATTCCAACACTAACCTCAAATGAACCTCATGTTCCTCCTTAGAATTTGAGTAGATCAAAATGTCATCAATGAAAACAATAGAAACTTATCTAGGTACGGTTTACAAACTCGGTTCATCAAATTCATAAATACTGTTGGTGCATTGGTTAATCCAAAGGGCATAACTATAAACTCAAAATGTCTGTATCTCGTTCGAAACGTGGTCTTTGGAATATCATCCTCATGTACTCGGAGCTGGTGATAACCCCACCGATGATCTATATTGGAGAAATAACGTGCACCTTGCAGCTAATCAAATAAGTCATCAATTCTCGGGAGAGGATAGCGGTTCTTAACAGTCAACTTGTTCAATTCCCTATAATCAATGCACATGCGAAAAGAGCCATCCTTCTTCTTAACAAATAACACAGGTGCTCCCCACGGAGAATGACTTGGTCTTATAAAACCCTTGTCTTGCAACGCTTGAAGCTGCCCAGACAATTCTTTCATTTCTGAGGGCGCTAGACAATATAGAGCCTTTACAACCGGCGTCGCTCCAGGAACTAAATCTATGCGAAACTCAACTTGTCTAGGTGGTGGTAATCCTGACAAGTCTTCCGGGAACACATCAACAAAATCTCGTACCACAGGGATGTCACTCAACTTAGGTTCATCTACCTTCACGTTCATCAGGGCTTTGGCGACCCCCGAAGTACGTTCCCCTTGAACCCGAAGTATCCCACTACCTTCCAACGGTATTTTAACCACCTTCTCATGACATACTATCACAACCTTATTCTGGGACAACCAGTCCATCCCCACAATCACATCGAAACTTCCATGACCCAACGGTATGAAATTTATGCTAAACAGGGAATTTTCTAGTTCTAGTTTGCAGTCACGGATAATCCTATCAACTTCTACTTTCTTACCATATGCTACTTCTATCATGTAACCAGGATTTACAATACTAGGTTTCACATTTAGTAAAGGCGCAAATTCAGTAGAAATGAAACTAAAATCAGCTCCAGAATCAAAAAGTATAGTAGCAAAATGATCGTTTAAAGAAAAAGTACATGTCACAACGTTAGGACCTTGTAAAGCCTCCACCGCATTCACATTGAAGGCCCTTCCTAAACCGTACCACAAATACAAAAACCCATTAAAAAACCAAAAAAAACGCCACAAAATAAAAAACTACAACAAACCAAAACGAAAAAAAGTACAAAAACAAAACCCCCCAAAAAAAAACAATAACGCGCCCCAAATCACACCCCTCAAAAAAACAAAAAAACTGAAACCCACCACAAACCCATAAAACAAAAAAAATCCCTAAAAAAAAAGAGACAAAAACAAAAATTACCCCCCTCCGCCCTATCAAGCTTCAAACAAAAAAACCCAAGATACAAAAAACAAAAAAAAAAAAAAACCCCAAAAAACAAACCAAACAAAAAACCCACCAACGCAGAAAAAAAAAATAGAAGAATAAAAAAATCAGCGAACACCTACAAACAAATAGCACAACGAAAAACTCCAACACATCCCAAAAATACACAAATAAAACTAAACGAAAAATCAAAACGAGAAGAAAACATGAAAAAAAAAACTAAATCAAACCGACACCCTCCCCAATAAAACCCCAAAGAGCCCTCCTCCCAAGAAACACCAAAAAACAACCAAAAAACTCGAAATAAAAAAAAAAACCACAAAAAAAACCCCACACAAAAACAAAAAAAAAAAAAAAAAACATTACCCCCAAAAAAAGACAATCACAACAAAGAACCAACACAAAAGAAAAACGACCAAACCCCCAACAACAAATAAAAACATAACAAGAAAATCCCAAAACCCACCAAAAAAAAAAAACCAGACCCGTCCTGCACGACACCTAAAACAAAACTGACAAACCAATACCAAAAAAAAACAAACCAAAAAACACCAATAAAAACCTCAAAAACACGCCCCCCCAACAAATACAAACACACAAACAATAAACACACAAAACACCACACAACACCCCCACAACCCGCACACCCAAAAAAATACCAACCAAAATAAAAATAAACAAAAACCCAAAAAAAACAAAAATAAGAAAAAAAAACCAAAAATAAAACAACCAACAACCCACCCCCCACTCAAAAAAAAAAAAAACCCTAAACAAAACAACAAAAACCTAAAAAAAAAAACTACGAACCCCCACTCCTAATATACAAAACAAATATCACCCAAGAAAAAATAACAAAAAACTCCCCGAAAAAAAAAAAAACAATCACAAACCAAAACCCGAGCCCAAAAAAAAACCCACCCACCAAGCCCAACCCCTAAAAAAGCCGCCAAAACTGAAAACCACCACCCCCCAAAAGACTACCCTCAAGCACAGAAAAAAAAAAAACCCACTCCCCAACCAAACAACCCTAAAACTAAAAACCACCCCAAAAAACATAAACCAAACAAACCAGAACAATAAGCCCGATAACTAAAAAATGCCGAAAAAAAAAGCCCACCAACCAAGAAAAGAAACCCCCTCAAGAATAAAAACCAACCTCCCAACCAAAAACAACACAAAAAATCAAAAAACAAAAAGAGCAGCCACAAAAAACCCAACCCAAAACCCCAAAAGAAACAAAAACGCAAAAAAACACAAGACCAAAAAACCCCACCCCCCCAAAACCCACCAAAAACCAAAACAACAACAAAAAAACAAAAAACCCCCCAAAAAATAAATATCAAACAACCCACGAAAAAAATAACAAAAAAACCCAAAACCCAATACCAAAAAACTCCCCCTAAAACCCGACAGAAAAAACGCAAAACCACCCACGAACCCAAAACCACGAAAAACATAAAAAACAAAACCCGCTACCCAAAAAACAAAAAAAAAGAACGCAAATAAAAAAACCAAAAAAAACCCCCAAACACAAACCAAACCCCAAAAAACAAAAGAAACCACCAAACCCCCACAAAGCACAACAAACAAACAAAGACCCATACAAAAAACCCAAACACAAAAGAACAAAACCAAATAAAAAATACCTAAAATCGAACACCCAAAACCAAAAAACAAAAAAACCCACCAACCAAAAAACCCTAAAAAAAAAAAAAATAAAATCAACAAACATAAATAAAAAAAAACTCCAACAAACAAAAAAACACCACATAAAAAGAAATACCCAACGACCCAAAAACCAAAAAAACCTAAATAACCAGAAAACACAAAAAAAAACAAAATCCACCAAAACCCCTACACCCCACAAACTCTCACCACAAATCCCAAAAAAAGACCCCAAGCAAAACAACGAAGCAATAACAAAACCAAAAAACAAAAACCAAACCAACGAACTCACAACAAAAGCCCAAGACAGGAAACCTCCAAAACCAAAAAACCGAAGAGTAAACCTCCGAAAAAAATCAAACGCCCAACCCCCGATCCCCCAAAAAAAACAAAAAACACAAAAAAAAAAACCAAGAAAAAAAACCACAACCCCCCCACCACCAGCCCAAAATCATAGAAAAAACAAAAAAAATAAAAACACCTAAAAACAAAAAAGAACCCCAACACCCAAAAACACAAAAAAAAAACAACAAAAAAATAAAAAACCCACACCAATAAAACCCCAAAACTAACAACCAGTAAAAACAGAACACCCATACCCTACCCACCCATAACCACACTAAACACAATCCTAGTCAGGACAAACCTCCAGAAACCGAAAAAAAAACCATACCAAACAACAAACCCCCACCACCTAACCGCACAAACAACCAAATACCCAGAAAACAGAAAAACAACCCCCCTAAACAAACCAAAACTAAACGCACATACCCCCCAACACAAAAAACTAAACCCTAACCCAAAACGAAAAAGAAAAAAACCCCCCAAAAATAACAAAACAAAAAGAAAAAAAAAACCCTCACCCACTCTCTAAAAAACAAACACTCAAAAAACCAGAAAAAAAAAAACCATAAAAAACAACCCCCACGAATCAAAAAAACAAAACCAAAACATACACCCAAAAAAAACCCAACCAAGCCCCCCCCCATGACCAAAAACGCCAAAAAAAAAAAAAAAAAAACAATACAAAAAAACCAACAACAAAACCCCCCAAATAAAAAACCCAAAAAACACCCAACCCCAAACAAAAAACCCCCCCTTTCCAAACAAAAAACCACAAACCCAAACCCCAAAAACAAAAATCCAATCCTAAACCCCACTACAAGAAAAAACAAAAATAAAAAAATAAAAAACCAAAAAAAAAAAAAAATAGCCCCCAACCATAATCAAAAACCACAAAAAAAACCCCAAACACCAAAACAAGAAAAAAAAAAACAAAAAACAAAACAACCCCACCACCAATAAAATAAAAATAAATATCCTCTACCCACAAAAACCCAGCCACACAACACAACCCAAACAAGAACGCCCCCAAAAACCAAAGAACCGCTGAAAAAAAAAAAAAAAGAAACTACAAAAAACCAAAAACACAATACACAACAAAGCCCCTAAAAATAAAAAAAAAAACACCACAATACAAGACCTAAGAACAACAAACAAATAAAAAAAAAACAAAATAAAAAAAAAAACCAAAACAAACCAAAAACTGCAAAGACATCCCTCCAAAACCCAAATCAAATCCGAAAAAAAAAAGAAAAAACCAACCCCAAAACCCCCCCACAAAAACCCCCCCAATAAAAAAACCCCAATCACACAAGAAAACTAAAAAAAGAAAACACCAACAAAAACCAAAATCAACGCACTAAAAACCCCAGAACCATAAAACAAAAACACACCAAAACAAAAAAACACCAACCAAAACCCAAAAAAACAACCCCTCACCCCAACACCCCTCCCAACAAAAAACAACACCAAAGAACCAACCAAAAAGACACAAACTCCCACAAAAAAACACCAAAAAACCTAAGAAAGAAAAAACCGGCCAAATACCCCCCAAAAAAAAAACCAGAAAAGCAAAAAAACCAACAAACCAAAAAATAACCCAAACCAAAAACAAAAACACCAACACCCCAAAAAACAATAAAAACCCAAAAACGCACCCAAACACAACCAAAAAATCTACAAAAAACCCCCACAACAAAAAAAGCACAAAAAAACAGAAAAAAACACAAAAAACAAAGCCGGAAAATAACGAAAAACAAAGAAAAAACACAAATATAAACCAAAAAAAACCCAAAACCAAAAAAATCTAATCTAAAAAAAAAAATAAATCAAACCGCAAAAAGGTCCAAACCAACCGCCTAACAGCCGAAAACACCACAAAAAAAAAACCCAAAAAAAAAAAACAAAAAAACCCGCCCAAAAAAAATAACCCCCTAAAAAAAAAAAACCACAAATACCCAAACCAAAAAAACAAACTCCCCCGAAAATCCCAACAAAAAATGCAAACAACGCCCAACAAACCCAAAACCCCCACCCTCACAAACACAAAAGATCTACCCAAAACTGCAAGAAAAAACCCACGCCCCAACAAAAAAAAAGCCAAAAAACCACGAAAAATCCGACGAAACAAACCGAGCAACCAAACCCAAACAAAGAATAAAAAAAAAAAGTACTAATAAAAAAAAACCCAAAATAAGAAAACAAAAACCAACCAAAAAACCAAAAAACAAAAACAAAACTCAAAAAACCAAAACAACACAAAAAAAAAACTCAACAAAATAAAAAACACAAAAAACAAAACAAAATACAAAAAATCCCACCCAACCCCCCACAATCAGACCATAGCAAAAAAAAAACAAACCCACAAAAAACCCCCCCAACCACCAAATATCAAAAAAACCTAACAATAAGACAAAAATCAATAAAAGAAGAAACTAAATCCAACCCCCCAAACCCAAAAAAACAAAACCAATAAAAAACACCAAAAACAAAACAAAAAAAAAAAAAAAAAAAAAAAAAAATCACCCAAAAACCCCCAAAAAAAAACAAAAAAATAAAACAAAAAAACCAACACCAAAACCAAAAAAAAAAAAAAAAAACATAAAAAAAAACCTAAAAAAAAAACCAAAATAAAAAAAAAACCAACAAAGCAAAAACCCACCAACCACAAACAAAACAACCAAAACAATTCTTTCTCTGTTCTAAATACTTAGATAAACCCACCAAATACGACACCAACAAAAACCGCAAGACAAAACCACACAGAAAAGCCAAAACCCCAACCCCCCAACGCACGAATAAAATCCATAAACTAAAAAAACCAAAAACAACACATCCTAAAAACCAGAAAATACAAACCAAAAAACCAACCACAAAAACACCCTACCAAAAAAAAAAAATATAACCCAAAAAGCCAAAAAAAGATAAACCACAAAAACCCACTACAAAAAAACACAAACAAAACCCAAACCACAAAAAACACAAAAAAAAAAAACCCAAAAACCGCCAAAACAAAAAATAAAAACATCCCCCCGAAACAAAAAAAAAACAACCACAACCGACCCCAAAACAAAAACCCAACAAAACAAAACAAAAAAAAAACAACCCACACCAAAAAACCCAACCTCCCCCCGCTACCCAACCGCCACCCAAAAACAAAACCCCACTACAACAAAACCAAAAACCCCCACCAACCCCATGCACAAACCCAAAAACACCCAATCCACACCCAAATAATCCACAGAAAACAAAACCCACTTCCCCAACTATCATCAACCAAAAAACCAACCAACAAGAAACCAAAAATAAATAAACCAAACCAAAAAATAACCAAAAAAAACCCCACACTAAAAATAGCACCAAGCAACAAAAAAAAAAAAACAACAAAACAAACAAAATGCCTACCTCACACCGCACGAACCATACCAAACCGCTCCCAAAACTCAACCAGATAAAAAAAAACCAAAAACCAAAAGACACCCAAACCCCTCCGCACCAAACACCATAAAAAACAAACCCCAACCAAAAACAAAAAAACTACCAAAAACAAAACACAAAAAAACAATCCCCCAATTAACCCCTCAACCTCCCAAAAAAAAAGCCAAAAAAAAACGTCCTGCACAAACAAACCCCAAAACACAAAACCAAAAAACCACCCCCAACAAACCCCCCAAAAAAAAAACCACAAAAAAAAACCAAAAAAAAACAAAAACCATGAAAAAAAAAACAAAAAAAAAAAAAATCACCACACCCTCACAAAAAAAACAACCCCAACAAAAAAGCCCCAAAAAAAAACCCCAAAAAAATCAACCCCCGAAACCACCCCCACACTAAAACAAAAAAAAAATCCACCCCCCCCAAATAAAAACTAAATCCGACTAAAAACCAACCAAAAAAACTAACCGCCCAAGATACCCCAAAACCCAACCAACTACATAAAAAAACCACAAAAAAACAAAAAACCCCTAACTCTTAAAAAATAAACACCCGAAACAAAACCCCCAACCCAACACGCCCACCAAACCAACGCGAAACCTAATAAAAAAACTAAAAACAAAAAACCGCTCAACAAACACAACCACCAAAACCCAAGACAAAAAAAAAACAAACCAAAAAAAAAATAAACAAACAAACAAAAATCCCCAAACCCGAAAAGCCTAAAACAAACAAAAACAAAAATAAAAGAAGAAACGAACAAAAAAAAAAAAAAAAGAAAAAACCAAAACCTCCAACCCAAATCACAAATACGAAAACAAAACAAAATACCCAAAGAAAAAATACCCAAAAAAATCCAATCTAAAACCATACCACGAAAACAATACCTACCGCCCCAACCAGCCCAAACCAAACAATGCAAAAAAACCTCCAACCCGAAACCAATAAAAAAAAAAATCCCCAAAAAAAAACCAACCAAGCCTAAAAAAGAAAATACATATACAAAAAATTAACCCAACACCTAAAGAAAAACCCCCCAATCGCAAAAAAAAACCCCAAACCCCCCAATACAAAGAAAATAAAAAAAGAAGAACAACCAAAAAACAAAAAACTTAAGCTCAAATATAAAACAACCCAAACACGAAACAAAAAACACCAACCAAAAACAAAAAAAAAGGATTAAAAACTTTCTAATAAACCACCCCCAGACAAAAACATCGCTAAACGAAAATAAAATACAAAACCAAAAAAACCCCAAACCACCCGAAACCCAAAAAACTCTTCCCAAAAAACATATTACAAATAAAAAAAATAAAATAAAAACCTCCAAACAAAACAACAAAGAGCCTCCCCCCCCCTCCAAACCAACTAAGCCGCACAAAAAGCCAACCTACAAAGTTAAACAACCAAAAACCCACCCAAAAAAACACCCAAAAAAACACAAAATCTAAAAAAAAAAAAAAACAACAACGTACCCCCCCAACAAAAAAAAAATAAGAACACACCAAAAAAAAAAAAAAAAAAACAAAAAAAAGCTCCCAAACAAAAGAAACCAGAAGCAACACCAAGCAACAAAAAAGCTAACAAAAAAATAACACAATAAACAAACCGCACAAAAAAAAAAAAACCCCGCCAAAATAAAAAAAAAAAGACAAAAAAAAACAAAAACACAAACAAATAAAACACAACCAAAAAAAAAACAAAAACAAAAATCCAAAAAAAAAACTCAACATTCTAAAAACAAAAACCCAACAAATAAAAAAAAAAACCCCGAAAGAACAAAGTACCCCACCCCCCAAACACAAACCAAAAAACAAAACCCATCCGCCAAAAAAACCTGAAGAAAACTGTAAAATACCATAAACAAAACCAAAAACAAACGCGAAAAACCCTCCCCGTCCGCCAAAACCAAAAAATAAAAGAAACCCCAACTAAATCACAAAACAATTAACCCAACACCCAAAACATACTAAAGAGCCTAAAAAGCAACATCCTCAAAAACCCACCGCAGGCCCAAAATACCAAATCCCTTACACCACTCAAAAACCCGCAGAACTCACCCGAAAACCAAAAAAACACAACGACATAATAAAGAAAAAAAAAACCAACAAAATCAACAAAACAAAAAAACCAAAAAAAGCCCAGATAAAAAAAAAAACTAACAACCCGCCTCTACACAGAACAACCCAAACCTATACTACAAAAAAAACCCCCCCCCAAGAAAAAGAGCAAAGAACGCAAGCCAAAAAGAAAACAAAAAAAAAATAAACAAATCCTAAAATCGTCACCCATAACGCAAAAAAACCAAAAAACCACAAAAAGAAAAACCAAACAAAAAAAAAAAAAAAACCACAAAAAATAACCCAAAAAAAAAGAAAACCAAAAAAACCCAAAAACAAAGATAAACACCAAACAAAACCGAAAAACCCCAAACCAAAACCACACACACCACCCCCCTCAAAAAAAGAAAAACTACTAAACCTCCCACTATACGCGACCTAAAACTCCAATCCAAAACTACCAAAAATAAGCAAAAAAAAAAAAAAAAAAACCACCAAAATAGGACAAAACACCACCAAAAGAAAAACCCAACAAAGACGAACACATCCAAAAAAAAACCCAAACAACCCAAGCCCAAAAATCTAAAACTAAAAAACCGCCAAACGAAACACAAGACAACACCGCAAAAAAACAACAACAACCCAAAACCCCACCACCCCGAAAAAACACAAAAAAAGACCACAAAACTAAAACCTCCCCAAAAAAACAAATCAAAACCCAAAAAAAAAAACCAATCAAAAAAAAACACAAAAAACTAAAAAAAAAAAAACACCATAAAAAACCCCAAATCCCCAATACTAAAAAAAAAAAACCCTCCCCAACTGACAGAACAAAACAAAAATCAACACCAAAAAAGAAAAAAAACCGAAAAAAAAAACACACCAAAAAAAGAAGAAAGAACATCAAAAGTTAAAAAAAAAAAACCCAAAAACAAAAAAAAACCTCAACTCCCATCAAACAAAAATACAAAAAACCATCCCCCCAAAAAATAAATGAAAACCCACCAAAACCCTCAAAAACCCCAAAAACCCCACAACCAAAGAAAAAAAACAAACAATACAAACAAACCCCAAAGAAAAAATAAACAAAACAAAAACCTCAATCCCTAATAAAAAAAAAAAAAAAACCGCAAAAAAAAAAAAACAAAAAATCAACAAAAGAAAAAAACAAAAAAAAACAAAAAAATAAAAACAAAAAACACGAAAACCACCCAAAAAAATAAAAAAAAGATAAAAAAAAAACCAGAAGAAACCACCCAAACAAGAAAAAAAACCAAAAAACATACACAAAAACCCGAATAAAAACAGGCAATGAAGACAATAACACGCTGTAAAAAGAGAAAAAAAATGCTAAAACGTCAAATCCCAAAAAAAAAACCCAACAACAAAAGCCGTAAACCAACCATCCGAGAAAAAAGACGATATAACACAATCGCAACAAAACCCCCACCTACAAATAAAACCTCACCCCAACCAACCCAAAGAAAAACCAAACAAAATTAAACATGAAAATCAAAAAATCGAAAAAACAACTAATCCGTAAAAAACAAAAGTGTAAAAAACGCCAAAACACAAACCCCAAACAAGAAAAACATAAAAAGCGACCCAACCAACCCAAAAACCAATAAACAGAGAAAAACAAAAAAAAACAACCACTCTCCCACAAAAAAAACAAGAGAGAACAAAACAATCAAAAAAAAGAACCACCACAACAAAACTAAACCCTAAGACAACGCCACAATAACCCAAGCCGAATAAAAACAACCACATAAAACCAAAAACGAAAAAAAAACCAAAAAAAAAACAAAAACACCAAACTGCAACCAAAAAAACCCAAAAAAACCCAAAACAAAAACTAACATCCCAATAAACCACTAAACTACACTCCCAACAAATCAAAACATAAATCACCCATACAAGAAAAAAACAACAAAGAAAAATGGAAAACGCAAACCAAACACAAATCATAACCCCCAATAAACCACCAAAAAAAAAAAAACCCCCCAGCCAGAGAACTAAAAAATCCCAAACACCCCACAAAAGAAAAACCAAAAAATACCCAAAAAAGAAACCAGAAAAAAAAACTAACAAAAAAAACTGCCCTCGTCCATAAAAACCAAAGACAGCCACAAAGAACCCAGAAAATACCCCAAAACCCCAAAAAAAAAATAAACCCCAAACTAAAAACACCCAAAAACAAAAACCACAAAAAAAACATACAAAAAAACAACACGCACCAAAACCCCCCACACCAAAAAAAAAACCAACCAAAAAGGAACCAAAAAAAAAAACAAACTGCAAAAACACAACTGCTGAAAACCCCCCAAAACCAAAACAAGAAAAACCAACAAAGGTCAAAACTAACCCCCCCTAAAAAAAGCAATAATACAACAAAAAAACTATCCTTCACCAAACCCACAGATCCACTAGAAAACAAACAAACTAAAAAAAGCACAAACAAAACGCAATAAAGGAAAAATCCCTTAACACAAAAAAAAACAACAAAACACAGAAAAAAAAAACCAAATAATAAAAAGAACCCCCAAAAAAAGAAAACCAAATGAAAACGAACAGTACACTTTCAAAAAAAAATAAAAAAAAGACCACCCCAAAACAAAACGAAAAACAAAAAAAAAAAAAAAATACACACTCGAAAAAAAACCCAAAAAAACCCAAACACAAAAAACAAAAAAATAACACCACCGAAAAACACAAAAAACCCCAAAAAACAAAAAACCAAAAACAAAACAGAAACAAAAGCCCAAAAGAACAAGAAAAAAAAAAACCCACAAAAAAAAAAAAAAAAAAAAAAAAAAAAAAAAAACCAAGAAAATACACAATAAAAAAAAACCCAAACAAAAAAAACCCACAAACCCAAACACTTAATAAAAATGTACCTATAATTATTAACCAAAAACCCCCAAACAAACCCACACACACAAAATAAAAAAAAAAGCCAACCACGCCTTAAAAGAAAAGCTAAATAAAAAAACAAAAATCCCAAAAAACCAAAAACAAAACAAAACTAAGACCTCAAACCCCAAACAAAAAACAACAAAAAATAGCAAATGAGAAAAAAAAAACCAAAAACCGCAAATAAAAATCACAAAACAAGAACCACCAAAATCAAACTCCACACATCTAAAACACCAAAACAACATAAAAAACACACCTCGCAAAAACTAATCAACCGCAAAAAAAAAAAAAAAACTCCCCAAAAACCTACAAACCCAAAAAAAGAACAAAAACCAACCAAAAAACCAAAAAAAACCCCTCAAACTAACCCAACCTCAGAAACCACCCAAAAAACAACCCAAAAAACAGCACAAAGCAAAAAAAAAACAAACCTCCAGACACCTCCCTAAAAAAAACATACCAAAAAGAACCCCCTCGTAAAATAACCAACAAAGGAAGAAAAAACTAAACCAACACAAACCGAAAAAACCGAATCCTAAAAAAAAAAAAAAAAAACTAAAAACCTCCTAACAAGCTTCCAAAAAAACTTAAAAAAGCAAAATAAAGAAACCCCAAAAATAAAAAACAGTCACGCTAAAACGACATAAACCCCCAAAAACAAACAAACCTAAAAAACAAACAAAAAAACAAAACAAATCCCCCCGACCCCTAACAAACCCCAAAAAAAAATGCAAAAAAAACAAAAAACCAAAAAAGAACCTATCACAAAAAAAAACCCACATCACACAGCAAAAATAGGAAACACCCCCTCCTAAAAAAAAAAAAATAAAAAAAACAAACACCAAACCCTAAAACGCAACAAAACAACAAATAAATAAAACCCAAACAACAATAAACCCCCATGAATAAAAAAATCCTCCACAAAAAACAAAAAAAAATACCAAATAACCAAAGAGAAAAACCACCCCACCAACCAAACCCCCCTAAAAACACTCACAAAACTGCAAAACCAAAAAATAAAAAAAAATACCCCAAAACAGAAACCAAAAAACTCCTACAAAAATATATAAAAAAACCAACGAATAACACGATCCCCCGCAAAACCCACAAAAAAACCACAACGCCGCAAAAACAAAAAAAAACCCCAAAAAACCAAAATAATAAAAAACAAAAAATCAAAAAAACAAAACTACACAACCAAAAACCTCAAACAGAAGAAACACCCCCCAGCCACCCCCAAAAGAAACCCCACCTAAACCCAAAAAAAAACACACACAAAAAACAACAACAAACCACACGGTCAACCAACACAAAACCAACAAAAAATCAATCAAAAACAAAAAACACCTATACATAGCAAATAGAACCATACCATAAACCTCCCACAAACCCCCGCTAAAAAGAAGACACAAAAAAAAAACCAAAAACCAAAAGAACAAACCGCCAAAGAAAGAAATAATCAAAAAAATAAGCACAATCCGTCCCATGAAACAACCCACGACCTCCAAAAACCCAAAATAAACAAAAAGCCCCAAAATAAAAAAACCCCAAAAAAAAAAGGACCGAAAAAAACAACCGCCCCCACAAAAATAACAACAAACAAAACCCCAAAAAACAACCACAGCAACCAATAGCAAAAAACCACTAAAAAAAAAGACCCCAAAAATAACCAAACAAAAACACAAAAAACACAAAAAAAAAAAAACACAACCAAACACAAAAGACTACAACTAACACCCCAAAAAACAAAAATAAACAAAACCCTAAAAAAACCGAAAAACAAACCCCATCCCCGACAACGATACAAACAAAAAAAAACCTCCAAACCTAAAAAAACAACAAACAAATACAAAAATAAAACTAAAAAACAAAAACCATAACCCACCTGCTCCCCTCAAAATAACCCAAAAAAAAAAAAAATCCCCAAAAAAAACAAAAATTTCACCCCTCGAGAACCACAACCCCCAACCAGCAAAAAAAAACAAACGAAAACCAAAAACATAACAAACAAAAAAAAGAAACACTATCAAACACAAAAAAAATAAATCCAAAAAAAAACCCAAAAAACAAAACCCAAAAAAACCCCCCCCCCCACAATTAATAAACAAAAAATAAGACTACACCACACAACGCCAAAAAAGCCGCCCGAAACAACCCCCCCAACAAAAAACAAGCTCTCGATACACAAAAAAAAACACCACCACACGCCCATCCGCGCAAAAACAAATACCCCCAAGAAGAACCATAAAAAACACAAAACCCCCCAACAAAAAAAAATCAAACTTCAATTCCAACAACAACATCAAAAAACACCCAAACAAACAGCCACGCAAAAAAAACACCAAAAAAACAAAAAAAAAAAAAAAAAAATACCCCAAAAACCCCAAAACCAACCCACCAAAAAAAATCGTATAAAAAAAAAGAAAACGAAATAGATAAATAAAAAAAACAACCCACACAAAAAAAAAAAAAAATAACCCACCACATGAACCCCCCCCAAAGAAAAAAAAAAATCACACGAACCAACCAACAAATCACCCCACAAAAACTCCTCCTCGTAAAAAATAAAACCCCAAAAAAAAACTAACCAACCCACATCCACACAACCCACAAAAAAACACCCCCCTCAAAAATTTCCATCAAAAAACAAAAAAAAAGCCAAAAGAACAAACCACACCAAAAACCCCAAGACAAAACCCAAATACAATCCAACCACAAAAAAAAAAAATAAAAAATAAGCCAACTAAAAAAAACAAAAGGAAAAAAACCCAAAACCCAAAAAAACCCCTCCCCACCCAATAACGTACCAGCGGACCCCGCAAAACAGCCACAAAAGCATAAAAGAGAAACTAAAAAACCCCAAAAAACATCCAAAAGAAATAGGTGGAGGCTCAAACCACACAAAAGACCCACAAACCCCAAAATAAAATAAAAAATAAACGACAAACCAAACACAACATCGAAAACTAACCAAACCCTCCCAACAAAAAAAAACAAAAAAAAAAAAAAACAAAACAAAAAAAACCACAATAAAGAAACAAATAAGAAACTCAACACGTACCCACAACAAAAAGCCTAAACCTAAACCAACCAAAAAACAAACCAAAAGACAACAAACAAAAAAACAAAAACACCCAAAACTAAACGTCCAAAAAAACAAACTCCCCAAAAATCCCGAAAACAACATACACCAAAAAGCACACAAGACGCAATAAACCCAAAAACACACACAAAAAAAAAAAAAAACAACCAAAATAAACGCCCACGAACACTACCACCAAGAAAACCAAAAAAACAAACACCCCCCCGTAACAAAAACAAAAAAAATAAAGAAAAACAAAAAAAAACCACAACCACCCCAAATACCCTGGCAATAAATAAAAAAAAAACGAAAAAAAAACCAAAAATACAAAAAAAAACAAAACTTGTCCAGCAAACCTAACCATACAATAAAACCAACTCTAACCCCTACAAAAATCTGTTTCTCTCTTACCTTAGCTCGAGAAAAAAACAAAACCAGAAAAAAAACAACAAGAACCCAAAAAAAAATGCCGCCGCACCTGAAAAAGAAAACACACCAGAAACATCTAAAACAAAAACCAACAAAAAAACCAAAAAACGACACCACTACATACAATAACTCCGCAAACTTTAAAAAACACAAAAACGCCCAAAATACATAAACCCACCCAAAACAAATAAACGAAACAAAAAAAAACCTCAGAAACCCAACTCCCAACAAAAACAACCTGAAAAAAATTCACCAATTAAAACAAAAGAAAACGAACCCCCACCCCACAATCCAAAAAAACCAAGAGCAGACCTCCAAACCAAAACCGACCCCCACAAAAAACCAAAAAAAAAAAACAAACAAAAAAAATAGCCTAACAAAAAACCCAAACGCAAAAAATTACAAAGAAACCAAAAAAACCCGTAAAAAACCCCTTCATCAACAAACACTCACCAAACAAAAACAATGCGTAAAAAACACAAAAAAAAAAAAAAAACCAAAAAAAAAAAGAAAACCACTCAAACAACTAAAAAAGCCTCAAGGGAAATAAGAAAACAACAAAAAAAGCCACTAAACCATCCAAGATCGAGACCCCAAACCAGAAATTAAACCCCCCGGTCCCAAAACCCACCCCAAAAATCCTTCACCAAAACAATACCATAACTTAAAAACACAAAAACAACAAAAAACAAAGCCTGTCGACTATTACCCAAATCGTATCATGCCCACTCTTCGTCTTAGGTAACTTGGTGATAAAATCCATAGTGATTTTATCCCTCTTCCCTTTAGGTATCTCGGGTTGTTGCAATAAAACCAAAGGTCTTTGATGCTCAGCCTTCACCTTAGAACAAGTTAAACATTTGCTAACGTAAGTAGCAATATCCTTCTTCATTCCCGGCCACTAGTACATATCTCGAAGATTATGGTACATCTTATCCGCTCCAGGATGTAAAGAGTACTTAGTCTTATGAGCTTCGTCCATAATTATCACTCTCACACCTCCTGCTAACGGAACCCATATACAGTCCATAAAGTATAAACTCCCGTCTTCTTTCCTTTCCATCTGTTGATCTAACCTATGTAGCTTTTCTGCAAGTACGTTCTCTTGCTTGAACGCCTCACCCTAGGCTGCCAGTATCATTCCTCTTATTCCAGGTTGAATTATCATAGCCATTGCTCGTACGCGTCTAGGTTTCACTCGTTCCTTCATACTTAACGCATCAGCCACCACATTCGCCTTACCTGGATGGTAGCGAATCTCACACTCATAATCACTAAATAACTCAATCCACCTCCTTTGACGAATATTCAAGTTCTTCTGATCAAATATGTGTTTAAGGCTCTTGTGATCCGTGTAGATGACACTCTCTGTACCATACAAATAATGCCTCCAAGTTTTAAGGGCAAACACAACTGCTCCCAAGTCTAGGTCGTGCGTTGTATAATTCCTCTCATGGATCTTTAACTGTCAAGATGCATAGGCAATTACTTTGCCCCTTTGCATGAGTACACATCCTAATCCCTGATTCGATGCATCATAGTAGACTACGAAATCTTCAACCCCATCAGGTAGTGACAATATCAGTACATCACACAAATTATTCTTTAAAGTCTGGAAAGCCTCTTCCTGTTCCACACGCCACACATACTTTTTGTTCTTTTGAGTCAACAAATTAAGGGGTTTAGCAATCTTAGAGAAATTTGCGATAAAACATCGGTAGTAACCTACTAACCCCAAAAATGATTGAATTTTAGAAGGTGTTGTAGGGGCTTTCTAATTCTTCACCGCCTCAATCTTACTTGGATCCATATGAATGCCATTTTGGTTAACCATGTGACCAAGGAAATGCACTTCTTGTAACCAAAACTCATACTTGGAGAATTTAGCGTACAACTTCTCTTTCTTTAGCAATTCCAACACTAACCTCAAATGAACCTCATGTTCCTCCTTAGAATTTGAGTAGATCAAAATGTCATCAATGAAAACAATAGAAACTTATCTAGGTACGGTTTACAAACTCGGTTCATCAAATTCATAAATACTGTTGGTGCATTGGTTAATCCAAAGGGCATAACTATAAACTCAAAATGTCTGTATCTCGTTCGAAACGTGGTCTTTGGAATATCATCCTCATGTACTCGGAGCTGGTGATAACCCCACCGATGATCTATATTGGAGAAATAACGTGCACCTTGCAGCTAATCAAATAAGTCATCAATTCTCGGGAGAGGATAGCGGTTCTTAACAGTCAACTTGTTCAACTCCCTATAATCAATGCACATGTGAAAAGAGCCATCCTTCTTCTTAGCAAATAACACAGGTGCTCCCAACGGAGAGTGACTTGGTCGAATAGAACGTATATCAATGAATTCTAAGGGTTACGAACTATCAAATAGGGTAACAAACGAATATCGAATCAAAGGCTAGAAAACATATAAGGGATTTCACATATGCAAATAGATGTGGATCAAATGATATAAGAATCCTTAAAAGAAAGGATGAAATATCTATACCGATAGGAAACGTAATCAAAAGAGTCAACAAAGCACACCAAGACAAAAGGAACACATATCGAATAATGATAAATACGAAAGATAGAATTCTTATACCAATAATTGACTTTACTCGAAAGAACCAATTAAATACTGTTTAAAAAAACATTTTGAACAATAAATAAAGTCATTAAAAAAATCATTTTAAATATAAGAATCGTACTTAATTTAAGCTTTATAAAAATTCACTTTCAAACATGGGGGATTGTCTTAAAAACAGTACAGAGATAAGTTATTGGAACAGTGTTTCTCATCTACCCATATAAAAATACTTTTAAAATACCTTTTTATAAAAACTAAAATTTATTCAAAACAAGGCATATAAATATTTTTATCATTCTTATTCATAAAGATCATCTTAAAAAAATATTTTGATAGTTAATCAATTATCATACTGTTTCATAAAATTTGTTGTAAACATAGTTTCTCAAAAAAATAAAAGAGGACAATTACTTAAAGTGTTGTATTCGTAAAAATTCGGTTCAAAAATAGTTTTCCCCAACCTCTTCAAGATATACATTCAATAGGATTTTTTATCGTTCGTCTCATATAAAAATATATATTCAACAAAGGAAATCGTAATACCCAGAAGGGATTGCAAAATACCATAAGAACTCTAACACACTCTATTTCTTAAAGGCGAAAGAAAGTACAAAGAACCATATAATCAGAATAACAATCAAACGAACACGTACAAGTGAAATTCATGCAAAGACATTATGAACCAAAAGAAGAACGTAATGACTCATCCGTACTAACGATCAAAATAAGAACCATAGAAAGGCATCGGTACTAACATGTCGCAAACATGTTACGAAAACTAAATGATGTGAAAAAAACAACAGAGTAAACATCCACACTAATATGTTATGAACCATTAGTGCTTGAAGAAAATTTTTGATACTCATATGAGTAATCGATGCAATGAAAGAACCAGTGAAACACGCCTATATCCAAAAGAGCATATCCGAACAACAATGTACATCAAGACATTCGGTTTTTTTTTTTTTAGGATAGAAAGTTAGGGACATCCGTTATCTAAAAACATCGTATGATGAATGGATTGCTAATATAAAGTGAGGATCTATACAATTCAATCGATCAATCTAACAAACTCAATAGTCATAATAGTAATAAAAGGTATCCAAGATATGCATAACCGTTAGGTAGAAAAGAAACTTGTTGACTACGCAACTAAGCCTAACAAAATCGCTCATTAGTTAAAAGAAGAATTATCTAACTATATACCATGCTTATCATTAACACACATACAACAACATTTTACACTATCACATAACAAACAAACACCGATCAATGCCATCATGGTTCAGACATGTCGCGTGTTGTGATGCCTTTATAATTATGTTGGTCAACATAATTATAATTGAATCCTTTCACACGTATACTTACTTCCAAGACTACACCTCTCAATGATAACATACATATAAGAACATATACCACATTGCACATCTTAAACCGCTCCAATATAACACAGAAAGGATGCTCCATCAAAGAAATACTTACTTATATAAAGATAAAATCAAAATGACATAAAGGAACGAAAGTCTCGCAGCGCCTCCAAAATATAAAATATCCGAAAGAAATAATCAATAGCAACTTGACGAGGTAAAAGACAGAATAAACTTATGCTAGGCCTCGCTTGGGTTTGACTTTGCCTTCGCATGAGTCACCTGACTCTGCAGGACCAGGCTTACTACGAGCATTCAAAAAGCAATCAACTACCCTATCTCCTTTAGTTCCTTAAGAGGCTCTGGTATGTGCTTAAATACACATACCTTTTTCCATTAAAAACGGACTTAAATGACCAAAAACAGACACAACTGCAAAGATTTGTTTTGTTTTACATTTGTGGTTCGTGCAGGAAACGGATAACCAAGAAAGGACGAAAAACAAAGCCAAAACGACTAAAACCTGGACTCAGGATTGGAAAAGCTGACTTATGTTTGTGAAGGACAAAGCAAATCAAAGCCAAAAGACCAGAAAGTCAAGTCAAAAGGTCAACTCAACAAATTAACAGTTCAAAATCGGAGCCGTTAATTGAAGTAATACTATTGGTTGCAATCTCAAACCCATCTGATGGGCCGGGAAAGGACAATAGTATATTGATGAGACTGTGAAGTCCAATTGTGGCCCTCAATCAATGACAACAGCCCATTTGTGTGGCAATTGACAGAGACTGTGAAAGACTTGAATGGCCCGATCCTAGCCTTGAACAGCCAAATATCAGCCATTGTAACACAAAAACCCACTAAACCTTATTGGGCC
The DNA here is from genome assembly GCA_026074375.1 of Tanacetum coccineum. Lineage (NCBI taxonomy): Eukaryota > Viridiplantae > Streptophyta > Magnoliopsida > Asterales > Asteraceae > Tanacetum > Tanacetum coccineum. The sequence continues at coordinate 54,853 of BQNB010017478.1, forward strand.
AAATAAACCCAATGGGCCCAATATCACAAACCCAAGCCAATACCTGGCCAAAAACAATTTTTTTAAAACATAGGACTTAAAGGTAATTTTTAACAAACATGTTTTATAAAGAAAAATGGTTTAAAACAAAGTTAGGACTGATTTGCAATTTTCCAAACTGTTTTTCCTTTAAAAGGCTAAGGGCCAGGTTCTGCCAATACCCATTTCTTTCTTTGGGGACTCTTTTTTTTATATAAAAACACAAGGGCCATTTACTGTTTACTTTAAAAACTTCTTATAACTAATAAAAGAGTAAACAAAAGGAAATGGAAAGAGCATGAAAGTTCAGGGGTATCTTCTTGTGCTTTTGAAAACTTTAAAATACCCTGACAGCCAATAAGACTCCCCCCTCACACCGTTTCCCGCCACACCTAAAACCTTCAACCATCAGAAGTTACACCCATTCTTTTACCAAACCTCCTTTACCCTGTCCAATCCTAAACCCACACCATTTCCCTGTTTAAATGCACATTGGCAATCTCCCCAACCCGAAGCACAATCAATGTCGGGATTGAGTTAAAAGAAAACATCTAAAGGAAATGGAGGGCTAGATTTGATGCTGAGCTTCACACTCACACAAGAAACACAAAGGTTCAAGAAAAGAGGACCTTGGACTTCTATATAAACAAGAAAACACACCCGAAGACCACACCTTAGTTTTTAATTAGCTTTTCTTATTTAATTTTTAATTAACTTGTAATTTAAGTTTGCAGCTTACTTTTTTAATGTAATGTTACTATTTTTAAACAAATTAATTGCAGTTGAAGTTAAATCTTGAGTTTCTTTGTTTTCAAATTTTAATTATCTTATAACTCATTCTTAATTCCTTAAAAAATTGTGCTTACTTGCCTCTTTGTAATCCTTCTATAGCTAAGATTGACTTACACTGTTGTTTTTTTAGTTAATTCAAGTTTAAAAGAATTTTTGGTTTACTTAAAAGGGTGTTTGGGTTAGCCTTGAAAATGGGTCATTTGGGGTTTGTCGTGGGTCAAGCACACTCAGCCAACTTTGGCTGAGTGTGTGGGGTTAATCAAGCCACTTACATCACCATTTTTAGTTCTAAAATAAGTTTTTAAGTCCTTTTGGTTTTCTGTCAAAATTTGAATAAGCCTACTTAAGCCTAAGTGCCCAAGCTGCTTAAGCAGCTTAAGCACTTTGTTCTTGTGCTTGTTGTGTTGTTTCTAGCCAACCTACAAGCCCTTGTTCTGTCTCTTTAAGATTCACCAAGTATATGTATGTATGTACCTTTTTTTTGAAAACAGCCAATTTTAAACCCAAAATTCAGCAGCTTTTATTGTTTTTTAGGCTCCCAAGTTTTGAAAATAAGCTCATTGGAAAACACTTTTAATCTGTTTGTGCTTTGTATGAGCCAAAAAGCTCATAAGAGCTTATTTTCATAAGCCCAAATAAGCCAATCACCACTGCCTGTTTTTCCCCTGGTGCTGAGCACCAGGTTTAAGCCCATCTCTTCTAGCTTATTTTATATTAGGCCTCATGTTTTTATTGCTTATTTACATAGCTTATAGGTAGGCTTATTAGGTTTAGCAGCTTATTTCCATTAGTTAGCTTATTTATTCAGCTTAATATAAGCTCAAAAGTCACCTTTTCTGTTTTTTTTATAATAAACACGTTATTGAATAGCTTAGTTAATTCAGCTTTTTTTAGGGCCCTTCATTAGGTTTTTCCTTAGCTTCTCATTAGGACTCCCTTTAGCCTAGTATCTGATTCCCATAGTTTGTAGCTTATTTTGTTAGCTTAATCCCAAAAAGCCAAGTAAATTAAGCTCATAAGCTTATTGGTTTCTGTCAGACCAAAAGCTCATTTTCTTGGCTTATTCAGCCCAATTCAGCACTTGTCCCTTTTTTAGAAAATGATAAGCTGAATCCCCTTTACAACTTTGCTTCTTTAGCTTTTGCTTATATGCCTTTGCGCTCCTTAATTTGTTAATCTGGGGTACACCTAAGGGACCATTTGTGTATTTTCTTTTTCATTGTTATAAATGTTGTCATGTGGTTAGTTAGACTGTTACACCGTCTTGTCCTTTTGTCCTTTCACTGTTAGTCCTTTTTGGTTTTAAACAACAGTTTGCTTTAGTTAGCTTTCTTATTAATTTATTTAATTTGTTTTAGGCTTTAATTTTATTAGTTTAATTTAATTATAAACTGCAACAGTAACCTTTTAGGGCCTTTTCTATTACTTTTTAGATTCCTTCACTTTTATTTATTTTATTGATTTTTCAGATTTTTTGTAATATTATTTTCTGTCTTTTTCTATTTCAATTAGTTTTTAATTGGTTTTTAATCTTAAAAAATTCATAAAAATACAAAAAATTAACAAAAAAATATTTTCTTTTTAATTAAAATTTTATTTAATCAGTTAGTTTATATTAAAAATATAAAAACTTATGTAGGGTAATTTTTGCTAAAAATTCACAAACTCAATAGTCATAATAGTAATAAAAGGTATCCAAGATATGCATAACCGTTAGGTAGAAAAGAAACTTGTTGACTACGCAACTAAGCCTAACAAAATCGCTCATTAGTTAAAAGAAGAATTATCTAACTATATACCATGCTTATCATTAACACACATACAACAACATTTTACACTATCACATAACAAACAAACACCGATCAATGCCATCATGGTCACAAGTCCGCGTGTGTGATGCCTTTATAATTATGTTGGTCAACATAATTATAATTGAATCCTTTCACACGTATACTTACTTCCAAGACTACACCTCTCAATGATAACACACATATAAGAACATATACCACATTGCACATCTTAAACCACTCCAATATAACACAGAAAGGATGCTCCATCAAAGAAATACTTACTTATATAAAGATAAAATCAAAATGACATAAAGGAACGAAAGTCTCGCAGCGCCTCCAAAATATAAAATATCCGAAAGAAATAATCAATAGCAACTTGACGAGGTAAAAGACAGAATAAACTTATGCTAGGCCTCGCTTGGGTTTGACTTTGCCTTCGCATGAGTCACCTGACTCTGCAGGACCAGGCTTACTACGAGCATTCAAAAAGCAATCAACTACCCTATCTCCTTTAGTTCCTTAAGAGGCTCCTTCTCAATTGGCTCCTCTTTTTGATCTCTATAACGCTTAAGTCCAATTGGGAAAATGGTCCTCAACGAAACTTCTTACGGATAGGGGGAGACGTAGTTATAAATAGTAAGGAAGTAATATATACCATATCAGATAATAGTGGACAAAATAACTAAATAAAAATTAGACAAATTGAGATAATAAAAGCTATACAATTAGGAGGGAAGCATAATAGTTATAATATTAAACACTCAATCCCTAAAATGAATCTATATAAAGAAATCTTAGGTTATAGTCTAGGCTCAACCACCTACTTCTCTATAACCTGGCTCTGATACTAATCTGTCACACTTCGCCAAGGCAAAAACGCGAGGAGTAACGAGAATGGATATCATCACAACATAATGGTGTCACAATAGAGAATACTACATGAACTAAATGGAACATAAGGGACACAAAGTGTCATGAATATACCGAAACAAACATAAAAGATATTCGGCGTCTTATATTAAAGTAAAATGGGTTCACATCAATACCAAGACATGCAATACAACCAAAACAAATCTAAGCAGTCCAAACCAACAAACATTCAATATTTAACCAAACAGAAAATAAACTAGGAGATTTAAACTCTACATGCAGCCTATGGTCTTTTTAGCCACTTCTCTTATTCTTAAGATCCTCGTGATGCTCACCTGAAAATGATGCTTAAAAACGTCAACACAAAGGTTGGTGAGAGACATAGGTTTAAGACACGGAAATTAAATCTTATACACAATTACTGTGATTAATGCAAACATGGCAGGACAATTACTGCACTATCATACAAGCTAGCATGCAAATATAACCAAAACGAGCATGGGATCAGAACGTGTCCCTCAATCCAACAAGTATCAATAATTGGGTAGGAACGTTACCCCTGATCCATTTAAAACCGTCACTTCACATGGGTAGGAACGTTACCCTCGATCCTGATATCACAACAAATGGGTAGGAACGTTACCCCCGATCCAAATACACATAAGCATTTAGCACGTGACATACAATAGCCAAGTAAAGTCCATACACTTTAAAAAATACATAATCACAGTAATTAGAACATTTCAAATCCATTTGCATCATTTCTATCCTAATTTTAAAGCAATGTAAAAAGAGGGACTATGAAACTCACCTGATGCTCAAGCAGCTTTCAAATATCTTACACAAAGCTACACAAAAGAATATCAACGTGTTACACGCGACTAATCCAAATGCTGAAGCCCATGTAACAATCATATTATGGATGTCTAAGGTGTTTAATTATCCCCATGGGTCACCCCGACACCATGCCCAAATTTAACCACTTCATTTACTCATAATTCTAATGATCTACACTTTACTCGAAACGCATAATTTTAGTGTCACTTATCTCGCTTTCACACCTTACCTATTGAACCAAATAAATTCTCACATAAATCACCCATGTACCCTTAGGTGTTTACTAACTACCCCATAAGCCCCAAAAGCTATACACATTTGAAAATGCCTCAAATAAATTCCCACTCAAAAGTACCCAGATTTGGATTTGAACGCGCACTAAAAAGTTTGACCTTGATAACCATACTTAGGCAACTAGTTAGAGGCTAATTTTCACGAGGAAGTTAATAGACATATATAAATTGACTTATGTGTTTTGGCTAACCTTAATTCGAATTTTTAAGTAAGGGTTTTAACTCTCTAATTCAGACCCAAATCTGACCCGTGTTTACTGTTTTGACAACGTTTCTTGCAACGACCATTTGACTAACTTCCCGAACTCAAAATAGACCGAGGTCAGATTTTTTGAAAAGTAGACTCTCTGAACTACAATATAGGCACTAGAAACACCTCAAAACACGTTACCATCATTGAGATATCATCAGTTATAAAAAGTCCTAAAATCTGCCAAACCCTAATTCATAAATTTACGCGATCTAAGCCTAACCGTTTACACCAATATGATTCTAATCAAACCCTAAACGCACTAGTATGATTATAACATTATTAATTACAGAAGTTTTAAACCCTAATGATTCATCATATTATTTGGTACATAATTTAAAATGGATAACAAGAAGGAAGATTAATGTCCATACCTAAAACCTTGTTAAATCTTTCACAATTCAACACCTAGTTCTTGATCCAATTTTTTTTTTTTATCTTCCTAGGGTTTTGGAGAGGGAATCATATGGCAACAAGGAAAAAGGGAAAAAGAATAGGCCAAATTTATGTTTGGGGTTTACTCTATATCCTAAACAAATCATAGTCTAGCCCAAATTGTGATTAGATAAAAAAATACTTTTTTTCTTTCTCTTAACCAAAACCGGCCCCCTTATCTATTTTTTTTTATTTTTTTATTTAATTATATCATTATCTATATTACCTTAATTTTCTATAAAAACCTTGGTAAAATTAGTAAACCTTTTGCATAAAAAACTAAATACCAACTTTCTATTTATAACTTTCACTTCACAAAATACTTTCTATATTTAGAAAGTTCATTACTAATTCTCATATTTCACGAACCTAATTCATTTCCATTATGACATACTTTCCATAATAATCTAACCCATAATTATCCACATATTGATGTAGCAAAGCATGCAACACGTCACTCATTTCCATTGTCACTACAGGTGAATAAAATAGAAATAAGCCTCAATATCTCAAACCCATTCTAAAATGAGATGAATACGCACCTCAGAATGATAATCATACACACAGATAAAGCCACATAGAACGCACATATAACACGTATAGACACTTAGCCAACTCTAAAGGTATGACTAACCTGCTCAAATCATGGGTGTCATATTTTGGAGCTTGGAACTTGTATTTTGAATTTTACAAGAGAACTTTGTCTCCGGCCTTGAATTCTTTCTGGATTCTAAGCTTCTTATCGTGATAAGCTTTAGTTCGAACTTTGAAGAGTTTGAAATTCTCATACGCTTGGAGTCTTAACTCATCGAGTTCATGCAATTGTAAGAACCGTTTTTCTCCGGTGATTTTGAGATCAGGATTACAACTTCTAAGAGCCCAGTAAGCACGGTGTTCGTTTTCGAACGGCAAGTGACATGTTTTACCATATAACAATCGGTACGGTGTTGTGCCAATTGGGGTTTTGTATGCTGTACGGAATGCTCACAGAGCGTCATCAAGTTTCCTTGACTTAACGAAAGGATTATCCTTAACCGTTTTTTTTAGAATCCTTTATAAGGCTATGTTGTTGTTTTCAACTTGGCCATTGGTTTGAATGTGATAAGCTGTAGCAAAACGATGATGAACCCCATATAGTTTTAAAACTTTCTCCATTTTCTTGTTACAGAAGTTAGTACCTTTGTCACTTATTAAAGCTTTTGGGATGCCAAAACGAGAGAAAAGATTTTTCAGGAAATTGATTACAACTCGTGCGTCATTAGTGGGTAGAGCTTCAGCTTCTGCCTATTTAGACACGTAATCAATAGCAACAAGAATGTATTCGAAGTTATGGGATTTAGGGAATGGTCCTATGAAATCAATTCCCCATATGTTGAATATTTCACTAACTTGGATGCTGTTTTGAGGCATCTCGTCTCTTCGTGAGAGGCTACCAGAGCGTTGGCAAGCATCACATTTTTAAATGAGTATAAGAGCTTCCTTGAAAATTGTTGGCCAATAGAAACAAGCATCAAATACTTTCTTTCCTGTGGTGGAAGGACCATAGTGTCCCCCAGTTGGGCCATGATGACATTCATCAAGAATTCTTCGAGTTTTGAAACCGTAAACACATCTCCTGATCATCCCATCAAGGCACATTTTAAAGAGATACGGTTCATCCCAGAAGTAATGCTTAAGTTCCGAGAAGAACTTGTATCGTTAGGCGTAAGTTAATAATTTTCTGAGAATTTTTCCAACTAGATAGTTGGCGAAATCAGCGAACCATGGAATTTATTCATCGTTTGATGAGACATTAATAAGGGTTTCATTAGGGAAATTATCATTGATATCTTCATCCCTTAACTCCTCCAGATTTGGATTTTTAAGTCGTGACAAATGATCTGTCGTGAAATTCTCTGCGCCTTTCTTATTTTTGATCTCAATGTCAAATTCTTAGAGTTGTAAAATCCATCAGATAAGACGCGGTTTAGCATCTTGCTTAGCAAACAGATATTTCAACGTAGAGTGATCGGTGAAAACAACGGTTTTTAAGAGAATAAGATATGATTGAAATTTATCAAATGATAAACTACTGCAAGTAGTTCTTTCTTAGTAACAGAATAATTTTGTTGTGCGTTGTTTAAAGTTTTGCTGGGGAAGTGGATATGACGAAAAAAAATTCTTCGCGTTGTCCAAGTACAGCTCCAACAGCGAAATTTTTTGCGTTGCACATAAGTTCAAACGGTTGCGACCAATATGGTGAAACCATAATTGGTGCATTCATTAACTTTTCTTTGAGCGTTTTGTAATATAACCCAAAAATTAAGAAATATAAAAAATATAAATTGAAGCATACAACTAAACCTCAAAGCAAAACATACATAAAAGATATAAAAAGCCTAAAATCAACACATATATACTAAACCCTAAGTATCAATCAAAAATCTAAAGGAACAACATCGAGGGGATATGACTCACCATTACCAATGGCGGTGGTTATGGGTGAAGGGAGGAACATTGGTAGATGTGGCAGCTAGCGATGACATGACGAGGGTAAGGAGGAGAATGAAGAAAGAACAGTAATTGTATGTATGTTTGTGATTTAGTCAATTGAAAAGGTTGAATCAATCACGCCCTATGAATGGAAAAATTGAATTAAACCGCTCAAACAAATTGTTAGCCTCAAAATATTGAGTCGAACAATGGAAGTTCGTTCATAATTATATTAGGTCTCGGTCACTAAATTAATATACGTTGTAATAGGCTAGACGGGTAAACGGGCTCTTATTTGTAATCTAATCGGTCACGTGTATCGGGCGAAAGCCCAAGTAAAACCGAGCCCGGCCAGTAGAATTACTAAAGGCATGCAAGCCTATAAATACACCTCACCAAGGAAGGTGAGGTGGTTGGTTCATTTGTAACATTTCAAGTTAATCATCCAATTCCATTTTTCTCTCTAACTTTCTCTCTCTAGATTCTCTCTCTACATTCTTCCTAATCTTCTTGTTTATCTTATTGAAGTGAAGTGATAAAGGGGTTACCGACACAAATATAACCCGGCTGTTAATTAAGAGATAGGGTTTTAGTAGAAACATGATAATAGAACCCGGTTATTTAAGAAAGAACATGGCTTTATTATTTATTTTTTGGGTAAAAGGTTTCCCTGGTAAATATATTACTTCAAAAAAATGATTCAGTACAACGGATGTGAGTGAATCCCACATTTCAGCCCATTACATAGGCGAACTAAAATAACAAGCACAACTACTCCAAAAGAGGATACGACTATAATTAGATTATATTTGACTTAAAACATCAAAATAAAATCTATTTTTTCTTCCGACCACGGACCGTGATATCAAAATCATCACAAATAGCCTGACGGTTTTTAGACAAATCACGACTTTCATACTGATCATCATCATAAGGGTCATAATCATCATCCCGTTTTGTTGCCCTCTATTGTTCCAACAGGCTATTAGTACCATATCCACTATCATTGCCTATTTTTAGACCTGTTGATGCCATAAAACCTGCATGTTCATTGACCATATCTTCCACTTCACTATCAATATCCACATTTGCCATAGAGACGACCTTAGGTAACAGGTTTACGTTATCATCCACAAGTGTAAGTTTTCTATCAATAATTTGTCTTTCAAGCTTATCAATTATTTCAAATATAGGGGTAGTAATGGTGCTACTAGATGCCACATGAAAGAATAAGTGATGAGACGAATTAAGCAAATCAAATGTGTTTGAATTACTAACCTGTTTTCTAGACTTCACATATTTCTTCTTTTTGCCACTAGTGTTGGCATTAGTCTTATTCAAGACCGGTCTAAAAACTTGTTTAACTTGTTTACACCCCACCTTAGGACCAACTGGAACACCTCTTGCAGCTTTTCTAGGATTCTTCAAGTTCTTTGCCACATTCGATCCTATATTCTTAGAACACTCATCCAGAACGTGACCAAGACCTTTACAACTCGAACAACTGGGAGGTTTCCACTCATACTTAACACGAATAGTACATATATAGAACCCCTCACTAACAAGTTTAGGAATAGCCACTACGATAGTATCTTTCAACTTCGGATCGGCCTGAAGCTTAATCATTGCTCTAACATAGTTTGACCTACCACAGGATTGCATTCACATGTCAGATGTATAAGAGTCAAACATCAAGGGAGTACCAAGTTTTGTAGCAATGGCACTCAATCCATCCTCTCTAAATGCCGTCATAGGGACACCATGGAACTTTACCTAAACCAGAACATTACCAACATATTCTTTTAATAGGTTTACATCTGGATTTCACTTTTTCAAAATAAATGGTTTATTACGAATGAACCAAGGACCATTCTCGAGCATTACATCCATGCCATACTTAGAGTTAAACTTGAAGAAAAATAACCCGTTACACAAGCTCAACATTGATTTGACAAGGCCATATTTCTTCTAAGTGTTCTTGGCATAGTTATCAACAACGGGGTACACCACTCGTTTCCCCAAAAAGAACGCATAGACTATATTAGCAAAACATTTACTAATGGATCGAATAGACTCTAACAAAATAGCCACATCAGCTCCGTTCCCCGTCGGTGCAAGTAAAGTGCAGAAGTTCACACTTTTCCTACTCGGTTCTCCGGTAACTAATTTGGCATACAAAGTAGGCCCCGATAAACTTGGACTAGAATTATTAAGATCAGTGGTATGCAAATCAGAAGTATTAATCGGTGTCTGCCCCACATTCCCTTCCCGCGTACCTTTATTATTCTTAGAATCAATCACCTTCTCATCCGTATGACCACCCAAACTACTCAAAACAGGCTCATCTCCAACAGAGGACACCACAATAGTATCCTTTGTTGTATCCTCTGAGGATACCACATTTATTGATTTGGTAACATAATCAGAATCCTTAGCAGCATCATTAGCCGAGCCATGTTTCTTTTCCTTCACACCTCTCCCACCCTTACTCCCTTTCTGATTTAAAAAAACGATTCAATTAATCCACCATAATAAGCGCATTCCAATAACTATGTTGTAATAAATAAATATGCGACAAACAAATGATGAATTGTATTTAATGCACACAGTCAGCGAAAACCTAAACCGATAATAATAAAACAAAGCATGGCTTTATTATTAAAAAAATCTTAAACTTGTTAAAGAGCCCTATTTCTTATAAACAAGGCTTTATTTAGGAGGCTCTATTACACTTTTTGTAGTAGTGTTCCTATATGGTTATAGGCATCTTCAAAAAGTGTCGGTCTTCTACAACCCATTTTATTTTGCTATTTTGTTACATCAAAAACATCAGATTGTCTCACAAGAATGTCTTCATTGCGAATCAGTCACGAGCTCAGCTTTTGAGTCCCATTCCATCAAATTAGCCTTTATTTCAATAATCTTCAAAGATGCTTTATTTTGAATCATGTGAGCCCAAGTCTAAGGATCTGACTTTAGCCACTTAAGTTTATTTTTTAGCATAACATCCCCCGAGAGACCACCTGAATCAGTCAACCACGATTGTTGGACCACATGATGGAAATCGGGATGATCAAACCGCATTGAAAAATTTAAATGGCTTAGGGCCGAAGTTTATAGACCTGGTGCCAGGGGCTCCCATCGAAGGTTTTACCTTATGAGCATAAAGAAGTAGACTCAGGGTTCTAAATAGCGTGCTATAGCGGCGATAAAGCGTGAGGCGTGGCCTTCACGTTACGAAATGGACCAAGGCGTTGTCTCTAGGCGTAACGTGCAATAAAGCGTGGTGAAGCGTGATAAGGCGCGTTATAGCGCAAGGCGCGACGCCTTTTTTTGAAGCTTTTGACAGATTTAATGGATTTGGGCTTATTTAATGGATTTGGGCTTACTCAATTTTGTAGTTAACTAGTATTGACCACATATATAACTAGAGATAAAAACTTATCAGTATCACGTTTTAATATTGACCACACATTCACACTTACTTATCATTTCAACGTTTTAACATTTTTTTGCCTTTTAGCTTTGACTTTTTAGTTGCGACTTGCAAGTTACAACCACGGCACCACCATCGTCTTTCGTCTACCGTCCGACCAACACCATCCATCAGTAAGTTATCAAGTTGTATATGATTTGGTTGAGTTTCTATTATAGTTATTGATTTAAATAAATCATCCCCACCAGTTATGTGATTTTTTATTTGTATACAAATTTGTGAAATTAGGATTTTTATGTGTTTTTAAGTCTTGAATTCTTGATTCTATACCTCAGTTGGCGACCTAGAAATCTTGATTTTAGTCTACTTGCTTATAATTCATAAACTTTGTATGTGTGATATTTTGAGTTTGTAAGTTTTGCTCATATACCTCAGTTGGAATTTTAGCCTTGATTATATGGATTGTTATGTCACCAACAGTTGGCTATTCATATTGATTTTTTTACATAACTAGTTTGTTTATATTTCAATATTAACGGTTGATCGGTTGTTCATTTTTACATCACCTTGTGGGAATTAAGTCTAGAATTATATATTCATACTTGTGCAGATTCACTCTTGATGGATAGTGTATATTCTGATTTGGATGGTGCAGATCCAATAACAACAACAACAGAGGGTGATGCGTCTTGTACAGAATTGGTATGTGCTTAATTACACATACCTTTTACCTATAAAAATGTGCCTAAAATGACCAAAATATACTAAAAATACATTGTATTTGTGTGTTTTTTGATTTATGATTATGCAGATAAAGGATATTCACTAAAAGACAAAAATAAAGCCAAAACAGACAAAACCAGGCACGGGAATGAAAAGAGCATGAAAAGTTAAGTCAACGAGTCCAAAAGTCAAATTCAAAAGTCAACAAGTCAAAGACAAAGCCGAATTCGAAGAAATCTTAAATGGGCCAACCCGTACCCATTTAATGGGCCGGGTCAGCCCATTAAGGGTTTACTATAAATCATATAAGGTTTAAAAAGTCCAAACTACCATTAAAGTCCATGAATCCTAACCCGGCCCAATTCATTACACATAAGCCCAAATCACATAACTCCCGTTAACCCCCTTTATCCTATACACCCTAAAGTATTTACACCGTTAGTCCTTAAGGACTAACATGGTTAGTCCTTACACCCTAACCTCAATAACCCCGTTACCCTGTTCACCCAAATCAAACCTTTCCCGCCTTTTCTACTATTCATCATCCCTGTCATTTTCACCTCGACCCTTGCACCCCATAGACAAAACCATCACTCTCACCTTCAACCCCACCCTATAAACTGCCAATTCTAGCTTGGCAATCCTCTATTTTGTGATTTGTTGATGAGACATGGACTAAATCAAAGGCTCAAATGATACTACTTGGTGACCAAGAAAAATTGGATGGCTATGATGAAGACTTGAAGTCACTCACACAAGAAACACACCCTCTTAACTCACTCACAGAAGAAGCACAAGCATTGAAGACCCAAGACATTTATTTTTCTATATATATAGGACCTTTGTAAGCCCTTGAGAAATCTAGTTTTCAGTTTTTCAGCTTATATTAAGTCTTTTTAACTTATTGTACTTTTTTCTAAAAGCCTTGTACTGTTTTTCTTAAGTTAATGAAATTTAAGTTTTTATGTTAAAATCTTGTTTTTATGTTAATGCACTTTATGTTTTAAAAACATTTTATAAGCTCTCTTAAGCTGTTTTATTTTTAACTTAAGCAGTTTACTTAGGCATTATAAGCTTGTCCATAGCTTATAGTGTTTTAAGTCCTTTTCACTCAAAAATCACTCATAATTTATTTTGGAAGATAAGCCAAAAAAGGAAGGGCTTATAGGTTTTTACTAGCTTGTTTTAAACAAGCTAGAGCTTGTAGACAAAGCTCTTAAGAGCTTATTTGCCCTTGTTTAGAGCTGCTTAATATTGCTTATTATTGTTATTTATTGCTTATTTGTCATTGTTTATTGCTTATGTGTCATTTGCATAAGTTTCTAATTTAAACTGTCTTTTATAGCTTTTAAACTACATAATCTAGTTTGCTTATTTAACTGCTTATTTTTTGTGTTCTAATTGCTTTATTGTGCTTATCTTACTTTGTACTTAACCTGTTTTGAGTTTTTGCAAGTTTTCTAAGTCTTTCTCAAACTTAAAATGTTTTTTTCATTTTCTTAAGGGGTGTTTGGCACTAGCAGTATTAACATGAGTTAATATTGCTAGGAGTCTTTTGACCTTTAAGCCAACTTTGAAAAGCTGAAATTAAGCTTTTAAGTCAGCTTAGATAAGTCTTCAAAGTTTAAAACTCTTTTTCAAGGTTTTTAGAAATCATGGTTTAAATCTGTGGGATTTGAGTTTTATATTTTAGCTTATTTGCTTAGGTTTTGATTAGGTGCTTATAATTGTTAGTTTCATGCTTGTTTATGCTTAAGAAGGCAGTAGAATTTGGTTGGTTAAGTGTTATTGTCAAATTGTGGTTTTGTACTTAAAATTGTCAAAGTGTTTGCAAAAGTTTTAAAGCTTAAACAGTCATCTTTAATCTCAAATTTAGATAAGCTAAAGTTAGTTTTAGATTTTGAAATTGATAGCACAAGCTCATTGTGCTATAAGCTCAATAGGTTTGAGCTTGGTTTGGACTTTGAAACTCTTCTGGTAGCTTATTTTGAGTCTGCATTTTTGCTTTTGTCTTTGTAAAAGTTGAAAAAAAAACTCAGCATCTACTGGGTGTAATCAGCTTTTTCATAAGCATTTTTCATATCTTGTTTATTTTTCAAAATGTGTAAACTTTGCTTTTTCTTATAGGTTATAGTACCATCTTTATCTGTTTTTAGCTTTTAGACCCATAAGGATAGCTTAAGTAGCTTAAATTTTAGCTTAAATAGTGCCTTGTAGGGTGTTTTAGTAGTTTTTGGCCAATTTTGCTTATTTGCTTTTCTGAGCTTATTGGCTTATTGGATTTGCTTTATTTATGTTTAGTCCTGCTTATTAGGTTAGTTTTAGGCCCTTTTAGCTTAATTGGCTTAGGTTTGAGCTTATTAAAGCTTATTAGCATAAGTAGTCTAAGGCTTTTAGTTTTCTTTTAAGTTAAAACTGTCTTAATGTTTTTTAAAGCTTTCCCAGCTTATTTGTTAGCTTATTTTTTATTCTTAGTGCTTATTAGGATTAGACTTAAGCCTGTTTCTAGCTTATTTGTTTAACCTTAGCTTATTTAGCTTTAAAAGGCCAAACAGTTTAGCATTTTAGCCCTTTTTAGCTTTTAAGTAATCTGTCACTTTTAGAAGCTTATTTCCTGCTTATTCTAAGTTTTTAGAAAAAGCCCTTTTGTTAAAGTTGCTTAAAAAGCTTATTAGAAGCTTTTTCAAAAAGAAGTTTTAAAAAAATAAAAACGTTTGGGTGTATAGGGAGGCCCCAGTTTCGAACCCGGGACCTCAACCTTAACTTCCCAAACTTTTTAACACACACCACACAACCAACTCACCTTTGGGTCTTTTCTGGTTATACCTTGCAAAATTTATTATTTACCACCTTATTACCAGTTTTAGCTTTAGCCCTTATTTGCTTATTTACGGCTTATTGCGATAATCTGTTGGCCTCATTTTAGTTTTCCTAGGATTATAACTGTTAAAAGTACTTTTCATAATTTTTTCAGATTTGTTATAATTAGTTTAGTATTTTTAATATTTAATTTAGATAAAAACAGTTTTTAATTCATAATAAATAAAATAAAAGTCAAAAAAAATATAATTCTTTTTTCTAAAATTATTTTTAATCATTTAGGA
>BQNB010017479.1:0-38837 GCA_026074375.1 Tanacetum coccineum
TTCTTAAGCAGCAGTAACTTCTACTAGCAGTCTTAACTTTTGCACTAGCAGTATTAATCACTTAGAATATTTTCCTTGAACTTCACCAGCAGCAGTAACTTCAACAGCACTAAGAAGTCTTTTAATCTCAACAATCCTCCCTTAAACTTGATGTTCATCTTTTGAATCTTCAAGTTTCTTGATTAAAAGCTTTATATTTACTAGGAGGATGCTTCCAAACACTTCATTCAGGTACATAGCCTTCCTTAAGTTGTTTCTTGACTAATCTAAGAAGCTCATATGCCATTTCACTATCATAATCAACTTGATGCTTCACATTATTAAACATTTGATGTAGTGTGTGCTTTGTAAGTGGATACATCTTCTCAACTAATAAATAATATGGAATGGACTGCACTGTTACACAATGAACTCCACAAGAATAAAAAAGCTTCCAATTCAGCACTTTAACTAATCCTTGTTGATTCTTCCATTTACTATCTTCAACATGATGTTCAAACATGGTCTTCAAATTAAGATGTAAGAAAGTATCCATGTAATTCACTAGCTTTGTCTTCTTAAATCTAGCTTTGACTATCTTCTAAAGAACTTCCAAGTCTTCTCTACCAAAGTATTTAAGCATCTTTTTAAAAGTTAAGTACATCTGATTCTTTCCATCTGCTCTGATTATTTTGAAAAAGCTTTTCTTCCCTTCTTGGTAGATCTTAAAGTCAACAATTGTAATTTTGACAAACAAAGGTATAGCATCAATAGTTACATCATCTCCATCATTTGGAACTATTTCCAAACATTGCTTAAGCTCTTTAATTTACTTAGCATCATCTACTTTTGCTTCTACCTTCTCATCTAACTTCTGCTTCTTTAATTTGTCAAATTCAAGCTCTTCTCCTGTTCTTTTTGAACTGCCTTCTATCACTTCTGCTTCAGCTTTCTTTGAGCCTTCCTTCTTTTCAGTACCTTCCACCAACTTGCTTTGTCAAATAATTCTTGAATATTGGCAAAGGTCTTATTCTTCAAACTTTTGGGCTTCCAGCCTTCCATATTTTTCAGATAAGTACACATGATACTCCTTTTTTGAGCTCTTGTTTGTGGTCTGTTCCTCTTTTCTTTTGCTCTCTTAGCTGCAAAATGTTTCTTCTTTGCTCTAAGAATTTTACAAATAATCTTGCCTTTTCTTCATCAGTCAATTCTTCTTGCTCTTGAGCTTGCAGTCTTTGAGCCAATTGATAATCAACATCAATTTAGCCTGAACATCATCCCAAGCTATGTTGGCTTCTTCAACTTGTTAAGCTTTTTCTCTAGCAAGCCTTTCTTCTTCTTCTTCTTCAGCTTGTAGCTTGAAGGCAAGTTCTTCATCAAGACTGAGTAGTTCTTTCTTAGACATTTTCTTCACATGTTTTGGTTCAACCATTTTGCCTTTACCCTTGTCCTGAACCACCTGTGATGGTTGTTGTGAAGAAATTGTTGGTGTAGGTGCTTGCTCCTATTCATGAATAACAAGCCCTTTAGCTCTGGGTCTTGTGCTAATAGTTGTAATTGTTATAGCAGCAGTTGTTGTAAGTGTTGGTGTTGTTGTACCCTGCTCTGGTTCTTGTATCACAACCTTATCAGCCTTGGGTTTTGCACTCTTCAACTTTGTCAGTGCTTGAGCCAAAGTAATTTCAACATCATGGTCCGCAATACCGCAACTCTTCATGTATCGACCCGACAGTTTTTAGGTGTGAGTTAAAAGCCAAAATAAAAACACACTAATTCTACACAAACCACCTCTGCGCGAGAGTGAAGCGCGCACCTAGCATCGAGCGAGAGCGAGAGAGCGCGAGCTGAGCAGATCGAGAACATCCTCTTCAAACGATCTCAACCAAAAAATCTAAACAACACTAATGAGAGTCAGCGCGCGCGAGCAGAGCGAGCGACTTTCACCAGCAACCAACATACAGAACTCTCTCAAATAATCTCTCTCTCATCTAAGTCATTAACACCAAATATATATTTTAGCTTATGAAAATGGGACAATTAAGAGGGTACCTTAATTGTAGTGCGAAGCGATCGAGATAGAGTCGAGGGAGAGTTCATGCACTTTTATGAAAACTGTGGGGGTATAATGAAATACACACGAGATAAAACATGAAATAAAACTAAACAAATTGCACCGCAGTAAATAGCAAATATAACAAATCCACGTAGACTCACTCCGATAATTCTATCGTTGTGTATTAAAGTATCTATACTATTAATGTTAGCTCTACTCTGAGCTGGGTATGGTTTTTAGTTTTTTGAGGAGGTAAGGATGAAGTTGGGTAGGTGGAACAGAGAGATTCATCAAAAGCAGATGATTGCCTTTTATAACTCATGTTTTGTGTAGACAATACAATTGAGTGTTTTAAGAGCTCGGATAAGCCAATAACGAGAGAGCGAGCGCGATAGTTATCTAATACCAGGGTCTTAGATTATGATATAACAAGAGAAGAAGTAAAGTCTCTTATAGAGCATCACTCTCTAAGAGTACACAATCTAGTATGAGGGGGTTTGAGTGTGTAGAGTTTGTGGAATTGATTGGAATCACGACTCAAGTATGAGAGAGAATGTACACTACTATCTCTCTCTACACTATTGTGTGAATTGGGTGTAAGAGGATATTGGATGGGGAGAGTGTGGTAGGTGTAATTAGATGAGGTGTACTCTATAGTTTATTTTGGGGAAGATACTATAGTAGTATTGGTATGAGTGAAGGCAGAGAGAGAGTTTAATATATTAAGTGTTTAGTGTAATGTTTTGATGATATTAAGATGTGATGTAGTATGATGATCCGAGATAGAGAAATATAATTATTTAGAAATAGATGATTATTTTTTAATTTGTTATAAGTGAGAGGGATGAGTTGCTGGTATGTGGATTTTATTGAGGATATACTAAGCTATTACACTATATATATCACTATCTCTATCATCACACTAGCATGTGAGCGTAAGATGTTATTTATGATCTTGGATTATGAGGGTAAGTTGAGTAGTGTGTGAGAGTGAGTGATTTAATTTTTGTGCGCGAGAGAGTGTGTGTGTGGGTGGTTGGTGTGAGGTTGTTTTGGGGTGGAGTTTTGTTGATATAACTATATATATTAATATAAAAATCAGATAAGATCAAGAGTAGAGATTACGGGTAGGTGAGGTAATAATGGTTGTTGGGGAAAGGAGTTTTTTAAGGGAAGTAAAGGATGTTGGAAGTTTGTAGAGGTGGTTGGATTGGTTGGAAGGGTGTTATGAAAGGAATTGGGGGGGTGATATTTGTAGGGTATTTAAGGTGTATGATTTTTGGTATATTGGAATTGGAGGATAAAAATGTGGGATTTTTGGTGGGGTTTTGGTTAGGAGGGGGGTAGTTTATTTGTTGATTGAATGTGGTAGTTTAGAATGGAATAAGTGATTGTTGAGGTAGGGGTTTTGTTTGTTGATTTTTGGGAATGGTTTTTTGAAGTGTTTTGTTAGGAGGGTTTGGAGATGTTAAAATGTTGTGTTTGGTATTTGTTTATGGTGTATTGTTTTATAAGATAAAGGATTAGTTTGGAGAGTATGTTGGATTCAGTATTTAATTATTTAATGAATAGAGGGATTGTATATTTAGTACAATTAAAATTTTTGAATTGATTGTTGATATGAATGTTCAATTGATAGAAGTTTTTATTGTTAGATTCATCATTAGTGAAAATTATATGTGTGCATGATGAAAATCCACAATCGGCTCATACCATCATTTCAGCGGGTGTTTAGCACCAAAACCGCGACCATGTTTTTTAGTATCAGCAAACTTTAGGGTCGTTATGGTGTTGGGTTTTGATGATGAATGATGAAATTGAGTTAGGGTTTGTGAATAGAGAGTATACGAAAGTATGAAATCGGTCAAATGAGTGATTGAAACCCTTAATCAAAGTATTTATGAGAATACCCTCAACAACAATAACCATCACCAGCAATAGTAAGTTTATGCCTAACAGCATTAACTTCCACCAGCAGTAGTAAGTAACCCATCAGTAGTAACTCAACAGTAAGTTATGCCTAGCAGCATTAACTTACAACCAGCAGCAGTAAGTTAATACCCTAGCACATAACGTTGAGTTTCACACATCATTAACTCTAATTCTATTCCAAACAGCATATCCATTAAAAATAAATATCCTCTCTTTCAATTTTTAACTCACTATCTCTCAATCCTTTTACTCACTTGTATACTCTGTCTGTTTTTATATCACACAGCTCTCTTTTTGTTTTTATGCTCACTTTTTCCCTCAATTCTTTTTCTTACTAAAACACTCTGTCTGTTTTTATTCCACACATATCTCTTTCTGTTTTTATTCTCACTAATTCTCTCAATTATTTTTCTCACCAAATCACTCTGTCTATTTTTATTCCACTATCAATTGAACACATTTCTTTGCTTTTCCTGCAAAATATTAGTCTAAAAACCAAGAAAATACAAGCCATAGCAAATTTTCACAATGATCACAATATTAATTATACCTAGCAGTATTAAGTATAACCAGTAGTACTAATTATACTTAACAACAAAAACTTATAATGACATGAATAACAATACTAATTCATACAAAACTCTACAAAAACATAAAGAGATAAAAGATTTTAAGGATTTAGTACGCATTCCAATACTAGTATCAAAATAATGAAACCTATTTACATCAAAAGCTTTTGTTAAGTAAATCTGCAACCATATCTGTCATATGGATTTTGACCAAACTTTGAAATCAACTTCTTATTTTTATTGCAATCCTCCCTAATAAAAATGATGTCTAAATCTCCTATAACTTTGTTTTGAATGAAAAACAGGATTTTTAATTATGCCAATAGTAACTTTTATAATCAATAAAGATCTTGGTAATGACTCAAAAATATACCAATATAATCAGGAGTTGATTCTGAATCCAAAGAACTTGTCTACAACAACTTGAAGCAGCCACATGTTCAGCTTCTGTTGTGGAATTTACAACCAATGTCTATTTCTTGCACTGCCATGATATTAATATACTTCCAAGGAATTGACAACCTCCCGTTGTAGACTTCCTATACAAGCTTGCTCCAGCATAATCACTATCAATGTATGCTACCAAATCACAAGGAGAATCTTTTGGATACCAAAATCCCAATTTTTGTTGACCTTTTAAGTACCTAAAAATTTTTGTACAGCATGAAGATGTAAAACCTTTGGATTGACTTGGTATCTAGCACATGCACACACTACAAACATGCTTCCAGGTCTTGAAGATGTAAAATACATCAATGAACCAATCATTGACCTATACATATGAACATCTACTTCTTCTCCATCTTCATCCTTGAGCAGAGGCTTTTGAGTTTCCATTGGTGTGCTTGTAGTCTTAACTTCTGTAAACCCAAATTTCTTTAGAATTTCACCAACATATTTATCTTGACTAATAAATATGTCATCCTTCTTCTGCTGTACTTGTAATCCCAAAAAGAATGTAAGTTCTCCTGTAGAACTCATCTGAAATTTCTCATGCATCAACTTCTCAAATTCAACGCATAAATCCTTCTTTGTTGAACCAAAGATGATATCATCCACATAAACTTGGACTAGCAAAATATCACCTTTGTACCTTTTGATGAATAAGGTCTTGTTAATTTTCCCTCTTTGAAACCCATTGCCCAACAGATATGTTGACAAGGTTTCTGTTGATAAAAATATAATGCCTAAAAACTTACTCTAATATTTTTTTCACATCTTTTACTTTCGATAATCACAAACATAAAAAAACAGTCAACAAACAAATAAAACGTAAACAAAGTAATTAGTAGTAAATTCTCAGTTCATCAAAATACATCACTTAAAGGTATGAGATAAATAAATAGCTTAATGCATTTTATGATCAAAGGAAATTTTTATTCAACCTCACACTTTTATAAAATGTTGTAAACTTTAATCACATTTATAACAAAAACATTTTCTACAATTAAAAGAAATGTTTTATTCAAAATAAACATTTTGAAATTCAAATTTTCGGACCTAAAACGGCTAGAAAAGTTCCAGGAAATTCTCCCTACACAAAAGACAAACTGGGGAAGCCCTAGTCTTGGGCGGCCCCTTTAAATACATGGCCGACCCCCTTAAAATTGAGGGGACCGCCCCTAGGTAGATGCTCCCCCAGTTTGTCTTATAAATACTAGACTTTTCCCCACAATTTTCTTACCTTTTGTACTCATTCTTTCTGTTCTAAAACAACCCACACATCTCATCAAAATCCTTTGATCATTTAATCATAAAGCTTTGTTTCCAAGTGATCCAAGCTCAATTCCTCAAGTGCAAGAGAAGAATTATTCCATCCTCAAGTGAAAAGTATAATACCTTGTGTGTTGTTTGAAATCTTATTGCACCATATCATAACTTGTAAAAATCTTTTGTATATCTTGTATTTATGTTGTAGTAGCTAGATCTTAGCGATCTTTGTTACTTCTAGATAGATCGTGTGAACTTACCAAGTAGTGTTTATAAGTTTAGTTGTGGCATAAGTATGTGGCGAAGTGAAATCGTAAGTTGTAGAATAGTCCTTGAAGTTGTAAGGAAGTTGTAACGTTGTAAATTCGTGAAGTTGTGTTGTGATCAGATTGGTTCAAGCTAAGATTAAACTCCACATTTAGTTTGTTTCGTAAATTTGTGTATGCAACATTGTGTAAACGGTTTTCCTTTGCCATAAGGGACTTGTTGAACATAGTGAAGAAAACATCCTCGAGTTAGTGCTGGAACGGGAGTGAGTATGGCGAAGAGGTCTTCGGTTATCGAACCACTATAAAATCCTCCGCCTCGTTGTGGTTATGCTTGTGTTCTTAACTCTTATCTCTTGTCTTACATTATCTCCTCATACTATCATATCAATTGTTTAGATAAATATATTATTCATATTGTGCAAGTGTTGAGTTCACCTAAATTCAAATCTAGAATTTTTTACAAACACTTCAAAACCTTTAATTAAAAAGCGGTAAACTATTCAACCCCCCTTCTAGTTTTCCCAGTTTCATACCAAGCTCTAGAAGTTTGATGTAGTCCATACAGTGCTTTTTCAACCTTATATACTTTATCAAGAAAGTCTGGATCTTCAAATCCTGGTGGTTGACATACATATACCCCTTCTTTAATAGCTTCCAGTAGCAACTTAGCATCCTTGATGGAGTTGAACTTTAAATGATGTTCATTAGGTATTCCCATCATCAAGGTGCTTCTGGCCTTCACTTCTAACCTCTTCTAAGCCTTTTCTTTAGCAGTTGTAGCAGGTATTACTTTCTCAACACCTTCCACAACTGTTGATTTTGGTGCAGTGTATCCATTCTCTATGACTTCCCATAGAGCATGACAGATCAAATCATCTGATGTACTGTTTCTATTCTCATCCCCCATAACTCAAACTCACTAGTTTAAGCATTGGAAACCTTGATGACCTGCCATCGTATGTGCAGATTCTTAATCCATATTTTTCTAGCAAAAAGATCTTTTATTCAAACAGGTTCTTCTTAACCCAAAAAGGCTTCCTTAATAATCAACTGAACCACTTTGTTGTCCCAGGGATTGAGGATACCTCTTGTTTGGATCCCACTTCAAGTAGATCAAATAATTATGAGGGGTTGTTGTGGGGGGTGCCTTAAGCTTAGTTTAAGGTTAAGTTATATTAGCTAAATCTAAACAACTATAGTAGAAACTTGTGAATGAATTAAAGATTATGCGGAATCTAATCTTTAATATTAAAGAATTCATAATGGAGACAAGTAACATAAAAGCTCTAATATTATTATTACAAATGATACGAATACTCTCCTAGTATTAGGGTTAAAAAACCTTGAAGCTATAAACTATACGACTATGAATGACTCTTGCAAATTAAGATTGTGATTGAGATATAAAACTCTATGCCCTAGGACCTCCTTTTATACACCAAGGAGTCCTAGTCGATTTACAATATATTCCAAAAACATAGAATATTCTCTATGATCTATTCTATAAATAACTAATACTTATCACGTAAGTAATCTTGATCTCCAATCAATATTTATTCTTTCTTCTGTCTTTATCCATTCTCTTCTGACAGTAGAAACTCTTTCAGCAGTCTTAATCTTTGAGCAGTTGTAACTTTTGTACTAGCAGCATTAACTTAGCACCAGCAGTTGTAACTTATACACCAACAACATTAACTGTGTACACGCAGTAGTAACTACGTAGAATATTTTCTTCAATCTTCACCAGCAGTACTAACTTTACACTAGCAGTACTAAGATATACTAACAGTAGTAACTGTGAACTAGCAGTACTAACTTTATACTAGCAGCACTAACTACTTAGCATATTTTTCATTAAAGTTAATGAACAACACTAACTTTTGCTTAGCAGCAGTAACTCTAACCTTAGCAGCAGTAACTTCAAGAAGGCTTTTAATCCTAACAATTCTCCCCTAAACTTGATATTTATCTCTGAAATCTCAAGTTTCTTCATTTAAAAGCTCCATAATCACCAGGAGGATGCTTCCAAACACTTCATTTAGGTACATAGCCTTCCTTAAGTTGTTTCTTGACCAATCTAAGAAGCTCAAATGCCATTTCACACTTATAATCAACTTGAAGCTTCACATCATTGAACATCTGATGTAGTGTGTGATTTATAAGTGGATACATCTTCTCAACCAATAGATAAAATAGGATTGATTGCATTGTTACACAATGAACTCCACAAGAATCATAAAGCTTCCAGTTCAGCACTTTAACTAATCCTTGTTGATTCTTCCATACATTATCTTCAACATGATGTTCAAACATGGTCTTCAAATTAAGAAGTAAGAAATTATCCATGTAATTCATTGGCTCTGTCTTCTTAAATCTTGCTTTGACTATACTTCAAATAACTTCTAAGTCTTCTCTGTCAAAGTTTTTAAGCATCTTTCTAAAAGTTAAATACATCTGAGTCTTACCATCTGCTCTGATAATTTAGAAATAGCTTTTCTTCCCTTCTTGGTAGATCTTGTAGTCAACAATGGTTGGAGATTTAGTAGATAGAGGTGTAGCATTAATGGTTACATCATCTCCATCATCTGGAATTATTTCCAAACATTGCTTAAGCTCTTCAGACTCTTTGTATTCTTCTAACTTTTGCTTTTTAGAGCTTTCTTGTTCTAGCTCTTTTCCTGCTCTCTTTGAACTGCTCTCTTGTGTTATCTCTGCTTCAGTTTTCTTTGAACTTTCTTCCACCAACTCAGTCCTGTAGTCAACAAAGGTATTCATCATTTTCATTGCTTTTTCAAACATCTTCTGAATAGAATCAAAATATTTGTTCTTCAAGTCTTTGGGCTTCCATCCTTCCATGTTTTTCAGATAAGTACTCATGATTTTTCTTTGTTGAGCTTGTGTTGGTGGTTTGTTCCTCTTTTATTATGCTCTTTTAGCTGTAAAGTATTTTCTTCTTTGCCCTAAGAATTGTACAAACAATCTTGCCTTTTCTTCATCAGTCAATTCTTCTTACTCTTGAGCTTGCAGTCTTTGAGCTAACTGATAATCAGCTTCAACTTTAGCCTGAACATCATCCCAAGCTATGTTGGCTTCTTCAACTTGTTTAGCTTTTTCTCTAGCAAGCCTTTCTTCTTCTTCTTCAGCTTGTAGCTTGAAGGCAAGTTCTTCATCAATTCTCATCTGCTCTTGCTTCTTCATTGGCTTCTCTTTTTCCACCATAGGCTCTTCAATCATAATACCTTTGCCTTTGTCTTGTAGAGGTTTTGGTGCAGCTGTTATTGTTATAGTTGTTGTTGTTGTAGTAGCTTTACTTGGCTCTCTGAAAGAAATTCCTTGAGTTGGTGGTCTAGCACTTTTCAATTCAGCAAGTGCTTAAGCCAAGGTTAGCTCATTAGTAGTAGTAATTGTTAGAATTTCACTAGCAGCACTAACTGTTATAGCAGCAGCACTAATATTTTCTCCAATAGCACTTCTTGTTTCCTCAGCATTAACAACAACTTCACTTTCAACAACCACCTCATCACCAACTAAGTCATGTACTCCAAACATATCTGTATCAGCATCAAAATGAGTACTAACCAAGTTAATTCCTGCATCAGCATCAATATCAGCTATCCTCCCCTGTTTGGATGCATCCTTTTTACCCAAACATTCATCTCATCATGAGAATCTAACCACTCTTAATGAACCAACTCTTAAATCTTTTAAGTCCATGATTCTTAACTTAGTCCTCCTCTCCCCTAGCTTCTGACTCTCACTTTTCAAACTTGGCTATCTCATTACTAGAGTGGACCTTTGTAGTCTCCAAATCAAAACTCTGTTTGTAATTGGTACATAATTTCACAATTCCCTCTATTTCATTCTATCCTCACCCGACTTCGAAGATGTGTTACCTCTTACGATCAGGGATCATTAAATTTTAATACATTCTCAACCTAGTTGGAAGCAATAGTATCCCCATGGTTTCTTGCGCCGAGACCACCACCTGAACTAGTCCGAGGGAACTTGTTCATTAGTTTCCTTGGATGGGTCTTATTTGATGTTACCCTTTGTTACCATAGCAGGCTTAACATCTAAGCTAGTAACAGGAGTGACAGCCCGTTCCAAACTGCTCCATCTCCTCATTGACATCAAAGCCTTATCTGTAACATATCACAAACACTAACTAAGTATCTCATTCATTTCTCTTTGGCTTCCTATCATTGTTCTGTTTGAGGTTGAATGTTGATGTTGAATAAAATGGGTGTGTGATGGGGAACATAGGATTGCTGAACTTTATAACCCATTTCTTCTTGATCCTTAAACCACCATTTTTGATAATGGTTTTCCCTTCCAGAAAAAAACCTATCCCTACCCTTCTCATAGTCCAAATACTTCTTAGTATAGAGGTGGCAATAAATTCTCCTTGGACTTCAACCCATCTATTGTTTTGTCAAAAAACACTTGCACATACCTTGATACATCAAAAAATATACCAACATTAGCCAAGTTCTTTCAACCATACTCTTTCAAATGATTTGAAAAGTTAACTTATGTTTATAGCAACAATAATAGCAGATCTATTAGTGCTACTAAACTATTCCATGTATATCTTAGAACTTATGGCATGTAAAAGAGTAGAATAAAGAATTTTCATTATGGGAAAAGATGCCTTATAGAAAGTATGCTTCTGAAAATGTTCTTATACACTATTATGTAAGCTTTTAAAATGGTAGCATTTTTGGGTAGACTAACAACACCTCAGCATCTTCCAGTGAAATCTCTTCTCATATTATTCAGTTATATTATCTTCTTCCATCCAATTAAAGCTTTGTAAATGTTCTTCCCCCCATGACAGTTTTTTTGCCTTGACAGTAGCCTAGAATTATTCAATACACGAAGTATAGATTGTAGGATTAACCGTTAATGCATGCTTAATAGTGTGTGCATTCAAGAAATCCATAATTTGTTCAAACCCTTTACTTTCAGAGGGTTTAGACAAGAACACAACCATATTGTGAGTATCAGCAAACTTTAGATTCGCCATTTGTGCTGGGTTATGATGATGAATGATGAAATTAAGTTAGGGTTTGAGATTAGAGAGTATATGATTGAATGAAATCGATTAAATGAGTCAGTGAAACCCTTAATTGAAGTATTTATGAAAATACCATCAACAACATTAACCATTATCTAGCAGTAGTAAGTTATGCCTAGCAGCATTAACTTTCAACTAGCAGTAGTAAGTAACTCATCAGTAGTAACTCAGCAGTAAGTTAATCCTAGCAGCATTAACTTAGAACCAGCAGTAGTAAGTTATGCCTAGCAACATTAACTTTGAGTCACCAGCATTAACTCCACATTCATTCCAAACACACTGTCTGTTTCAACTCTCTTTCTATTTTTGAGCTCACCATTTCTATCAATTCTTTTACTCACCAAATCACTCTGTCTGTTTTTATTTAACACAGCTCTCTTTCTGTTTTTATTCTCACTAATTCTCTCAATTCTTTTTCTCACCAAAACTCTCTTGTCTATTTTCTATAATGACCAGCTTTTCCATCACTTTTCTTTGCTTTACCTGTGAGATGTTAGTCCAAAAACCAAGAAAATACAAGCCATAACACTTTTATTAATTATCACAGTATTAATTATACCTAGCAGTATTAAGTATAACTAGCAGCAGAAACTCAGCAGTATTAAGTATAACTAGCAGCACTAATTATACTTAACAGCAGAAACTTTTAATGACATGAATAACAATACTGATTTATACAAAACTCCACAAAAACATGAAGAGATAAAAGACTTTAAGGATTTAGAATTCCAATACTAGCAATCAAATATTGAAATCTACTTACATCAAAAGCTTTTGTAAGCAAAATCTGCACAATCGTGTCATATGGATTTTTAACCAGTTGATTCAATTCCTTATCATTGCAATCTCTAATAAAATATAGGCATATGTCTATTACTTGTTTTTGAATGAAAAACAACGATTTTTAATTATACAAATAGTACTGTTATTGTCAATAAAGATCTTGGTATGTATACGATGTACCCATAATCTAGTAGTTGATTCGATATCCAAAGCCTTGTCCATAGCAACTTGAGCAGCCATATATTCAGCTTCTATGTTGAATTTGCAAAAACCACTTTTTTTGTTTCTGAACTGCATGATATGAATATACATATAAGAAATTCGACAACCTCCTTTTGTAGCTTCCCATCCAAGCTTGCTCCACATAATCACGATCATGTATGCTACCAAATCAAAAGAGAAACTTTTGGATACCAAAGGCCCAATTTTTATTGACCTTTTAAGTACAGTAACACACACAAATCATAATTTCCAGCCTTGTCGATGTAAGATTCACATAATGAACCAATCAATGACCTAAACATAAGAACAAACCACTTCTTCACCATCTTCATCCTTGAGCAAAGGCTTTTGAGTTTCCATTGGTGTGCTTGCAGTCTTGACTTCTGTAAACCCAAATTTCTTTAAAATTTCACCAACATATTTATCTTGACTAATAAATATGTCATCCTTCTTCTGTTGCACTTGTAATCCCAAGAAGAAAGTAAGTTCTCCCATAGAACTCATCTGAAATTTCTCATGCATCAACTTCTCAAATTCAACGCATAGCTCCTTCTTTGTTGAACCAAAGATGATATCATCCACATAAACTTGGACCAACAAAATATCACCTTTGTACCTTTTAATGAATAAGGTCTTGTCAATTTTCCCTCTTTGAAACCCATTGTCCAACAGATATGTTGACAAGGTTTTATACCAAGCTCTAAGAGCTTGATGTAGTCCATACAGTGCTTTTTCAACCTTATATACTTTATCAGGAAAGTCTAGATCTTCAAATCCTGGTGGTTGACATACATACACCTCTTCTTCAATCTTTCCATAGAGAAAACCACTTTTTACATCCATTTGATACACCATAAAATCTTTAAATGAAGCATAAGCTAAAAATAGCCTAATTGCTTCAATTCTTACAATAGGGGCAAATACTTCATCATAGTCAATCCCTTCTTGTTGTGTGTACCCTTGAGCAACCAATCTTGCTTTATTTCTTATCACAATTCCCCTTTCATTCTTTTTATTCCTAAAAACCCATTTAGTGCCTATAGCCCTTTTTCCATTTAGTAAAACCACTAAAGTCCAAACTTCTTGTAACTTGAATTGTAGAAGCTCTTCCTGCATAGCCTCTATCCAGCTTGGATCCTTCAAGGCATGAATTACCTTTTTCGGTTCTTCTTGTGATAAAAAGCAAGCAAACAAGCAGTTTTAAAGGTCTTTATGGTTTGTTCTTTGTTTAAGAGTAGTACTAACAAACCCATATTCCTCTAAATTCTTTGACATATTTCTTGTTTGTGTAGCTGATTGCAAATCTCTAATCACTTGATTAAGAGGATGATCTTTATAAATTCTTGTAGTTGGAATAGGGCTGACTTGGATTGTTGTATCCAAATTGTTCATGTCAGCCTCTGCACCATCATCTTGATCATCACTTGTGGAGTCAAATATGTTATAATCTTCCAAAGCAAACATATTTGGATCAACTAGAACTTCTGCATTATCCTCATTTGTGCTAGTAGCATTAACATTGTTAGTGCTGTTAACATTAGCATCCTTCTCTGTCAATTACTTCTCACTATATTTTCTTGGATCTTCAATCAACCTTCGTCTTATCATCATCACATGAAGGTTTTGATCCATCATCTTGTGAATCATTTAAACCTTTGAGAGATGGTGGGATAGACTCCACCCCATCGGTAACAGAATGTATCATTTGCCAGTACTGTCTCCATTCTTGCTATACCTGCATCCCTCCACATGCTTTTGTACATGCATTTACCCATTAGGACTAAATTCTGCAAAAAACGGCTTAATAATTCATTTGACTTTGTTAGTGCATCAATTATCAAAAAGCCATTCGGTCCACCTTTATGTAAGATTAGGTGTATTTTCACTAAAAAATAGGGACATGCAGGTTCTCTTCAACTATCCTAGTTCTACTGTTGAATACTCTAATTGCTTTTTACTATTGATTGGTACCAAAAGGAATCCTTCATAGCCCTTTCACATCAAACTTGCCTAAGTGATCTATGGTATTAAGAATTGTAACAGGACACCCATAATGGTCTCATAAAGCCTAAAGTTGGTTTTCTACCAAGAAAAAGTTCATAAGGGGTCTTGTATGAGCTCTAGTTACTAATACCTATTTTGCACATAGCAAGAAGTATTAACTACTTCAGCCCAAAAAGTAGTAGGTAGCTTAGAATCAGCTAGCATTGTCCTAGCAGCCTCAGTTAGTGTTCTATTTTTCCTCTCAGCTACTCCATTTTGTTAAGGAGTTCTAGCTACACTAAATTCTCTCTTAATACCTTTTTCTCTTCATAAAACTTATTCATCTCCTTATCTTAAATATCAGTTCAATATTGTCACACCTAATTACTTAACCCTTTGATCTATTAGATTTTATACTCCAGTTATAAAGGACTTGCCACTAGTCTCATCCTTAGTAGCGAGAAAGAAAACGCAACTAAACCTATTGTAATCATCTGTGACAACTAGGGCAATACATCTTTTTCATTAAAGCTTTTAAAATGTTGTGACCAAACAAATCATATTGTTAACATATGTAAAGGGTTGGCTGATTGAATTATTCTTTTGGACTTACAAGTATCTCTATGTTGCTTTCTTTTTGACAAGGCAACACGGTTTTGATTATTTTTTAAAAGTTTTCAAAGGTAAAACCTCGTTCCAAGATTTACTTTAACAAGTTTATTCATAGTTTGAAATTTATGATGTCCAAAATTTTATGCCAATGTTAGATTCATCATATGTGACTTTTGCAAAGAGACAAGTTAAACTCCTTTAGGAACAATTTTTTAAATCAACACCTGATACCAGATTTGTTACTTTATAGGAACTTTAAGTAAATACATGACTTTCTTCATGTTAACTTAAAGTTTAGAGATTAAATCAATTACATTTGTGTCGTTAAAGAGAACTACTACTCTTTTTGTCACACTTTGTGAGGACACTTAAAAAGGTTTAAACTTTAACCCTCTTACAAAAATATCACATTCTTAAAATCTAAATTACCTATTTAAAGTATACACATGCTGTAATTTTCCCTCCATTTGTGGTTTTTTTTTTAAACCTTTCTAAGGCAAACATATGCAACATATACTCCATTAGTTTCTTCAAAGTCGATAAGATATGACATGTTTCCTGTCATGTGCCTTAAGTATCTACTGTCAATCACTCCTTTCTCCTGCAAATCTTGCTGTGGATTGCCCTGCACATAAGGTAAAAAAATCAGTCTCTTTTGGGGACCCAAGCCATCACTGACTTGGATCTGCCTTGTGCATCAATATAATCAAATCTTTTAAATTTCATTGATGCATTGTTGTGTTTAGAAACATGGTCTAAAATTGTTTGATTTGGTCTCCAAACCCAACAAGCCGAGGCCTTAACAGCATTAACCTGGTTTCCTTTAACAACATTAAGTACTGCTTTTGGTCTAGCAGTATTAACCTGGTTTCCCTTAACAATATTAACCCTCTGATTAAAATTACTGTTTTAAATGCTGTTTTGTTGTTAATGGGCCTTATAACAGTTGAATGTGCTTTATTAAAAACATTTGTCATTGGTTTTACACTTTTCACTGTTGTTTTGGATTGAGCAGTATTAACTGGTCTAACAGTAGTAAGTGATACTAGGCCTGACTTCATTAATACTACTTTTGGAACCATGTTCCTTTTAGGACTGGGGTGAGTCATTCTAGAGAAATTATGGTGATTCACCCTTTGAGTATAGTTCCACACTGGTTTTACCACCTTTTTATTATTAAACTGTCTTTGATGGTTATCACAATCATACTATAGGTGATCAAAACTTCCACATACATAGCAAGCTTTGTTAATCATCTCAAAATTACTTCCTAATTTTTGAGACATCATGTAATTCTAGTTTCTTTGGTTTCCTCTAGGACTATGTATGTTCAGCTTGTTTTGATTACCTTGTTTAACAGTTGTTTTTCTAGGAGATTTTACTTGCTCTTTAGATTTAACAATATCTATTTTAGCAAAACTAGACTTAACTGTTTTCTTTGTCTCTATCTTAGGCTTTGACTCAGCTTCATCCTCACTATCTGATATCTAATCTTTAATAAGTGGAGCACCATTATTCTTTCCAATTGCTTTATGTTTGACTGCACTAACCTTAGCTTCACTAGTCTCAACTGCAGGCTTCTTAACTGTAGGCTCACTAACTATAGGCTCATTCACAAACTCTTCTAGACCAGAGAATGACAAATCATGTTTTGGAGGCATAAAGTTTCATGTATAAGGAGGTGGAACAACATTATACCCTAAACCTATTTTGCACTTATCAACTATTTGACAGTCTATTAGTTGGCTTAAGCTTTTAGATGACGTCTCAAAATTTTCTAATGTTAGCTGAATTTCATCTTTTTGTTTTTGAGCCAGTTCCAACTTCCTCCTAAGCACTGTAATGGCTACTTCTCTTAAATGAATCTCACATTTTAAGACCTTGATATCTTCCTCATAAACAGACTTATTTTTCTTATAAACTAGAAGTCTTGCTTCTACAGACTCTAAACCTGTTTTATAAGCAATAGCATTTAACTTAGATGTCCTTAAGTCTTTTAACAGTTGTTCATTTTGTTCTTTAAGAATTTTAACATTTTCCAAACAAGATGATGAACAGTTTGAATCAGTAGATACCTCAGAGTTAGAACTTGTAGAAGAGTAAGCCATGAGTGCAAAGTTAGTTGGACCTTCTTCTGCTTGATCACTCCAATCATAACCAGAACCATCACAAGACACCAAAGCATTAGAAGTAGTTGTCTCCACTGGCACAACCCTTCTTGTGTTCTCCCTATTCCTGTTTTCTTGGTTCCTTGGAGCCCTGCACTCCCTTGCAAAGTGTCCCCTTTTGTGGCAGTTGTAACACTTCACCTTGGACTTATCAAACCCAATGGTCTCAGTACCATTCACAGAAAACTTCCTTCCAGTGTTCTTCAAGAATCTCCTTGCCCTCATTGTTAGCATAGCCATCTGCCACCTTAAATCCATCTCTTCTAAATCATCAAGATAAATTTTTTGTAAGTCCTCATTGTCAAGTTGTGTACTGTTTGGTTGACTTGCAAAGAAAGCACAGATGATAGCATCACTTAAGTTGTCAATTGTTGTTGAGTTAACAGCAGTAGCTTGAGTGCTAGCAGTTGTAGCACCATGAGCGGTATTAACTGCTCCATTTGTACTGCTGGTGCTGTTTGAGGACACAAAGGCTACGTTTTATGTGTTTGTGTTTGAGCTTGATGTCCCTTTGACCTCTGGTTCATAGATCTTCAGGTTGTTGTAAAGATCATCCAAGCTTAATGTATCTATCTCAGGCTTGTTCCTCCACACAATGGTATGTGTGTTCCATTCTGGTGACAGACTTCTTAAGAACTTTTGATTTACATCTTCTAGTGAGATACTTTCACCATGAATCTCCAACTGACTGATAAGCTTTTGAAGCCTATCAAAGGTTTGATCTAACACCTCTGAGCTAGATGCAGTAAAATTTTCATACTGTTATTTTAGAAGATTCCTCTGAGTCTTTTTAGTAGCAGCAATCCCTCCAAACCTCTTCTCAACAGCCTGCAGCAATGACTTGGCATCTTTGATGGAGTTAAACTTTAATTGATGTTCATTAGGGATGCCCATCAATAAAGTGCTTCTTGCCTTCAACTCTAACCTCCTTTGTGCCTTTTCTTTAGCAGTTGTAGGAGCAATTGTAGTCTCAACACCTTCAACAACTTTTGTTATGGGAGGTGCATTACCATTCTCTATGACTTCACATAGAGAATAATCAATCATCTGGATGTAATGTTCCATCCTCATCCTCCAAAGCTCATACTCACCTGGTTTGAGCATAGGCACTTTTGATGCAACCACCATATGTGCTGAGTCTTGATCCATCTCTTTTGTAACAAACAGACCTTGTGTGTAAAAGTAGTTTCTTCTTATTCAAAGCTTCTCAACAAGATCTGATACCACTTGTTGATCCCACTTCAATAGATCTTTAATTCCTTATGCTTGTTAAGGTTTTGTTATGCTAGATAAATCTGACACAACTATAGTGGAAACTTTGTTGAATATATTAAGATTATGCGGAATCTAATCTTTAATCAATAAGAAGAATTCTTAATGAAACAGTAACACAAAACAATATAATTCAACAATAAAAGCTCCAATATTATTATTACAAATAATACGAATACTCTCCTAGTATTAGGGTTAAAAAACCTTGAAGCTATAAACTATACGACTATGAATGACTCTTGCAGATTGAGATTGTGATTGAGATATAAAACTCTATGCCCTAGGACCTCCTTTTATACACCAAGGAGTCCTAGTCGATTTACAATATATTCTAAAAACATAGAATAATCTCTATGATCTATTCTATAAATAACTAATACTTATCACGTAAGTAATCTTGATCTCCAATCAATCTTTATTCTTTCTTCTGTCTTTATCCATTCTCTTCTGACAGTAGAAACTCTTTCAGCAGTCTTAATCTTTGAGCAGTTGTAACTTTTGTACTAACAACATTAACTTAGCACCAACAGTAGTAACTTATACACCAGCAGCATTAACTGTGTACAAGCAGTAGTAACTACTTAGAATATTTTCTTCAATCTTCACCAGCAGTACTAACTTTACACTAGCAGTAGTAATATATACTAACAGTAGTAACTGTGAACTAGTAGTACTAACTTTATACTAGCAGCACTAACTACTTATCATATTTTTCATTAAAGCTAATGAATAGCACTAACTTTTGCTTAGCAACAATAACTCTAACCTTAGCAGCAGTAACTTCAAGAAGGCTTTTCATCCCAACAGATGACATTCCTATAATGTGTGATAACAAAGGGGCTATAGACTTAAGTAAAAATCCCGTACAACACTTTCGTACAAAACACATTGAGATTCGTCACCATTTCCTTCATGACAATGTTCAAAAAGGGAATATTTCCATAGAAAAGGTTTCATCGGAAGACAACATTGCCGATATTCTAACTAAACCCCTTAAACGTGAGCCTTTTAATTACTTACGTCTAGGTCTAGGAATGATGGAACAAATTGATTAAGTACTTATTAAGTGATCTCATCCCTATAAATGTTAATAAGAACTTAAAAGTGAACAAGAACAATGAACTACAATCAAAGCTAAAATGCCAAAATCGAAAAATTAGGAAAATTAATTCGTCAGATGGGCGGCCCCCTTAGCTCTTAACGGGCGGTCCCCTTAATTATAAGGGGGTCGGCCATGTATTTAAGGGGACCGGCCATCTGACAGTCCATAAAAAGTTTTTATTTTTCCTCCTCAAATCTGAGTCTAGGATTCTATTTTGCACAAAATAAAAGATTGGGAATTATTCAAAAATAATCTTTATACAAAATTACGTAACCTCGGTTTTGTCAAGGTTTAAGATTCTACACTTAATATATGTATATGCAAGTCCCAATCTATTTTCCCAAAATCCTTCTCACGACTAGGATTACATGAAAAATCTATTTTCATACATTGTTGATATATGCTAAAAACATTTTTCAAATCATGCATAATGATCTCACACTTGTTGTCAAAATATATAATCTAATATATATTTTTCGACACTCTTGATTGAGCAAAATTAAATCAAGGAGCACTTGGATTATTTCTTAGGTTTTCTTATCTTAGAGTCGAAATAATCGCTTCTCCACATTTGTCGCATATAGGCACACATTAGGGTTATAAATACAAACACAAGTCTCATTTAAATGTGTTTATGACCTACTTCTCTTGTTTAAGAAATCTTGGGAGCATTACAACTATTAGGAGCATTAAAATTATTTGCTTAATATGCTTTTCATTATAGATTTTTTTTGCCTTCTTGCATGCTTGTTCACATATTCTTGCTTGATAAATGCTATTAGTCTTGATTATTATTAAAACAAAATTAGGACTTTATATGCTTACTTTCTTGCTAAATGTTATAGTCTTGGTTGCCATAAAAATTTAGGTCTTGCTGCAAAATGGCCACAAAACAGTCTACCTTTTTACCATTT
The DNA here is from genome assembly GCA_026074375.1 of Tanacetum coccineum. Taxonomy (NCBI): domain Eukaryota; kingdom Viridiplantae; phylum Streptophyta; class Magnoliopsida; order Asterales; family Asteraceae; genus Tanacetum; species Tanacetum coccineum. The sequence continues at coordinate 20,646 of BQNB010017479.1, forward strand.
CCTGAAAGAAAACAAAAACTTGGACATTTTGAACATTCTCAGGTGGCGGCCCCCTAGCTCAAAGGGGCGGCCCTCTTAATGATAAAGGCCGACCATGTATTTAAAGGGACCGGCCACCTGATGCATGGTTTTTACTGTTTCTTTTTGCTTTTTGGCCCTCTTTCACCTAGACCTAGCTAAAATTTCCTAAAACTCACCAACATTTCTTGGATTTGTTCTCTAACAATGTCCATTCATCCTTAATTACACCATCTTACTATTATAAATCAACACTCATCCTCAACATAATCACCACACTCAACTTGTCTTCTCTAATGTCTTCCCCCCACAAACCTTTACCCAAACCTTCAAGGGTTGCCAAAATGTCCGTAAGACCCGTATGGAGAAAGAAGTTGAACTATTGTAACACATACAATGAGGTTGATGTTAACTTGCCTACACCAATGCCCAAACCATAATCTCCTCTCAAAGAATCATCACAAGAAACCCCTCCTACCACTTTCTCAAACCATGATTCACTACAACCTCACTCACTTCCACTTGGTGATTCTTGTGACACTAATGTTGGACAAGCTTTCATTCCACCACAAAGTGTCAATCAAACTCAACTCACACAATCCTCATTTCCTCACTTACTCGTCAATCCACATGTTGCTAGTGTGCTTCATGCTCAAACTCCACCCTCACCTCATAGTGACAACCAAACTCAACCTCCACTACCTCCATCTCCAAGTAAAGAAATGCTCATTAATGACATTAATCAACTTTAAGTCTTATTAAACCTTCTAGCCATGCACCTTTCCTAATGCAACACTCCCTCACCACCCTACTCTCCAAACTTTCCTCACACCTTGATTTTAAATCAAGTTAAACATTATGTTAGTTATTGTCCTTGTTGCATTTTTAACCAAAAACAATTCCTAACCTTGAGTGATAATCTCAATTGGATTTAATTTCTTCTTACTCGTCCACAACCACCATCTCAAGTCTAACGTGACTACCCACTAACAACCACCTCCGCTCCAAACTCTCCACCAACAACTAACTAAGCATGTTACATGCCCACTGTCTCGCTTTCAAATAAATGTCCAACCCTCTTGTTTTGTAAGCAGGTCTAATGGTTTCCTATGGCAATCTAGAAAAATTAGGACCTTTGTAGTTTAAATTTTATGTATGTTGCATTAATATGCTTCAAGCATATTATTTCAATTTGATGTATGCATGATTGTGTTTTATACACAATTCTTATGTTTAATGAATGATCTTTAATCTTATGTTTCAAATATGCACTTGCTTGTTCTTATTTTTTGGTTGAATGACTCCTAACTATATAAGCTAAGTTTAGTTGATATATTTGTGGTTGTTAGTTTACACAAATACCTTGACACTTGTTAAGCATTATCAACAATTTTAAATATTTTTCTTTCCTTTGCTATATGTTAGAAACATTGGTGTTGTTCTTCTAACTTGTTTTTGTAGCAAAGTTACCATAGCTCGACCCCTTGGTGCCCTCAAACGAGGGGGAGCACACGTCAAGGGGGAGCACTTATTTCGTTGACTTTACTCATATTCATGGACGAAGCCTTTTTTATTCTATAAAAAGGGAGATAAATGGAAATAAAACTCACTAAATACTTGTTTAAAAATAATTTTACATTTAATGAGTTTAGATTTTGGAGTTTTAGATTTTGTAATCATCATAAAAGGAGAGATTGTTGATAGAATATGCCTGCGTCATGGAGGGTAATTTGAGTTGTTAGAAGGCTGGATTAGAAGTGTGATAGTGGTTTGTGGTTGTCAAAATCAAAGTTGCATATTTTAGTCCCCTATTTGATTATGACAAAAAGGGGAAGAAGGCGTTACAAAGATGATTTGCAACTTGAAGATCCTTGGTGGTATAGTTCTATTCTTTCATATATATTAGCTTCAGGGGAAGAAGCTCGTGCTTATTTTGGTTTTGTCATTATCAACTAGGGGAAGATTGTTGGGAATTATATTTGAGTTGATAAGACAAAACATATGAAAGATGAAGGACTTAAAAGACAAAGGAGGAATTCTTCAAAAGATGGAAGATTACAGAAGATTTCCTAGAAGATAATTATAAAAGTTAGGAAGATTTGTTTATTTCCTAATACTTATCCTTTGTAAACCTAATATCTCTATTATATAAAGAGATATAGATCGTGTTATTTTCTGCGTGTCAAAGATGTAAACACCAGAAAAGTGTGTGTGTGTTCTAGGCGTCAAGTTCTCTAAGGAGACGCCTAGGTTTAGTGTTTTAGTCTCAAGAATCTTATGATTCTTTGTTATAGTTTAGATAACACGTTCTACCATTGATCAAGGTAGAATTGGGGCTTGTAGTAGTCATGTATCATAGAGAAGATAATGTTGAAAACCTTGTTAAAGTAACATTAATGTTCTTATTCCGCTGCATGTTATGTTCAATGTTATTATCCTATATATAGATCTAAACAATCTAAGCTTAAACGATCTAAGGAGTTCTATCAAACTCCACAATTGGTAGCAGAGCCTCGTGGCTCATGATCTAGGATCTACAAGGTGTTTTGGTGTCGCATCTATGAAGGAAAAGAGGTACGAATTTTCTATCTTGGTTATCATGTCGAATCTGGTGATATTAGGGTTTTTCAGCAACCCTAATTCGATATAACAGGAAGTTTGTTCACAACTGTTGTTGATTGGTTCATGACAACAAGGAGATTTGGCGTGATAGGTAATCGTGGCTTAAAAGGTTACAACTGATTATTCCAACTGCCATAGTAATGTCATGTATGAGTTAGTACTGCTAAATTTTTTTTAGTACTGCTCGACATATTGCTTGTACTGCTCGAATAGCAACAGTTTAGTAACAGATTTGTGACAGAAAAAGCGTTGCTAAATGGTATGGGAGGAAGGAGATAGCAGTTTAGTGACGGTTTAGTGACAGGAAAAGTGTCGCTAAAAAGGTGTCGTCTGGATACTTAAAAAAAGTATCCTTAAACAGTGGTTACAAATTAAAACTGCTAGCTATGAAGTTTGTACTGCCAAGGCAGTTTGGTTAATACTGCTTGGACTTCTTTGGTTTGTTACTACTGCTGTTGGTTGTTGAAAATTGAGAAAAGGTTGAAGTCGTTCATGGTTATTGATAAGGAGAATACGACATCTGACATAATGATTTTCAAAGGCAGTTTGGATTATGTTTCACAGATTTGGAATTACAATTTGTTGAGGTATTTCTACTGCTTGATATTTGTTAGTACTGCCATTGAAGTTTAGAGTTGCCAACAGCCAAAGGAGAATCAAAGGAAGGTTAGTACTGCTGGTTTGTGATTAGCAATGCTTCGTTTATAGTTAATGCTGCCATGATTATATTAGTACTGTCAGTTGAAACTTTATAATGCTAGTAATGGGTTTAAAGAAGGTTTATACTGCCAATAAAATTTTAGCACTATTCGTTGATAATTAGTACTGCTGGCAATGAAAGTTTGTACTGCTAGCTTTGTCAGATATCGGACAACATACAGTTTTTGGATCTCGTACAACACACACAAAAGGAAGTTAATACTATTGTGGTTATTAGTACTGCTAGGGTTAGCAGTTACTACTGTTAGACTTAAACCAAGGTTTGTGCTGCTCATATATTTTTAATACTGCCAATAGAAGGAGTTACTATTGTTGGTTGCTACTCATTGGTTTAAGGGGAAGATAACAGATTGGGATTTATTTTAAATGTTCGTAAACGTTTAAAAGGTTCATATTTCTTGGATTAGTTGATTACGAAGATGGTTATTTATCTCCTATTTGACGTTGAAGTGGAATTTTTCGGATGCATGTTCTTATCATATCTTAAAGTGGGTATTACACTTTAAAGGTAACTTGTTTGTGCTTAGAAACGATGTGACGAAGACTTGACAAATCTAGCAAAGGTGTGTGATTTTTCTTATGGTTCTCAATGCTCACATTTGCTATCACTTGTTATGTGTCTCATAGAAGATGAGGATTTTTGTCAAAAGGTTGCGATCTACTTATATTTCATAGATTTATTTATAAGTTTGGAGTCACGTGGATAGTACAAGATATAAGACACAAGTTTGGGTTGTTCTACTTTAACATCAAGTTCGTTATACTTAGTTTTCTTTATCAGTGATCATTACATAGAGCCTACAAAATTGAAGATTCAAGAAATGGTTAACATATGGATTTCAGGAGAAGATTATTGTTAAAATGTTTAACCATTTACATGCACCACATAAGGTGAAGGTTTTTACTACTACTAGTCATTATTACTACTGCTAGTTTAAGTTTCTACTGCTCAAGTTCATTTATCTTAAGGCGCGTCATGGAGGGTAATTTGAGTTGTTGGAAGGCTAACTGTAAAAAGTGGGGCTATGAACTCACCTTGAGTACAGATAGTCCAAATAATCACAGATAAAACGTCACGCAAGACGATAGATGCAACCTATTTAAATTAAGGTCGTATAAGTACTGAGTACTTTAATTAATAACGTTGAATATAATCTTATAGTTGTTACATCGTACTATCGTTCGGGCTATCATAATTAAAGAGGTCATGACATGACGTACGAGGAGTTAGGACACTTTAAATCGTAAATCCAACAACTCGTCGATACGCCATCCGAAGAGGCCTCATTATGAAACTCCCTAGTATTATAGCACTTTGATAACCACTCAATATTCTATATAGCATAATCACCGACTAATCGATTTATAAAAATAATGTTAAAAGTGAAACGTTTATGAAATATAGAACTTTTTTTTTTTGGTTCGTAAAAATGACCTAATTTGGTCGTTTTAAGCCCGTTGCTCGCGTTTCTTACGTCCACGTCTTCGTAGTAAGACGAGTGATCAAAATATTACATTTTCAAGTTTTTGATATTCTGCGATGAATAGTGTTTTACTGTTCACAACAGCTAAAAATAGTTTTAGTTTAATTAGCGTAAACTTGTAAAACGAATAACTTATTCGTTTAATCCCGATTTTAGTGTGATCTCCTTCGAGTACGTCTTTGATGATTAAAAAGATGTTATCTATGTTATTATAAAGTTAATCCCGATGAATAGTAACTTTTTTACAGTCATAGTTTATAAAATTACTTTTATAAACTTTAATTATCGAAAATGTCGTAGTTTATTCGTTATAGTTCCGTTTTTAGCGATTCTTTCGAGTACGATCTCGTAATTAAAAGTTATATCATATATTAGATGTTTTAAAAATGAAAGTTGCTGTAATGAATAGTAACTTTTATAAAAATAGTTTTATAAAAGTATTTATAGTCTGAAACTCAGTATTTAAACGTATCTTATTTCGTTATAGAAATCCGGTTTTTTCGAGTTTCTTATCATTTTGGAATCGTCACGAGACGTATTATTTTTGTATAAAGTCAAAAGCTACTGTATTGAATTCGAATTTAAACAGCCCCTATTTATAAATGTGTATATCTTTAATAAAAAAACCTTGTTTTAAGTATTAATTAATTTAGTATTTACTATAAAAAACTCTATAACCATATTTTACATATTGGTACTTATAATAATGTCCAAGTTCCATTCCATAGTCCTTGTAAAGTCTTGTAACACAAGTTTTAACAATTTATTTCATTACTTTCATTTGAATTATATGAAGTAATATTAAAACCGTAATTTTCACTTAAAACATTTTATACTAAACAACATGTTAACGTATTTTAAGTAGATACCAGTTCTCCATGATATATATGAACCATATGACATAAGAATAATGTAATAAAATCATAAACATAAAGTGAAAACTCATTTTACATATTAAAAAGTCCTTTAGTGTGATTATACCATATTTAACATATAACACATAAAAATCATAAGAAATATAAAGTATAAAGGATTAAGAAACCTTAGAGATGATGTAAGAGATGAGAAATAAGTGTTTTTTTCTAAACCCTTTTAGATCCAAAACCAAAGCTTACAAGCTTATAACCCTAGATTAGGTTGAAACCCCTAATCTTCCAACTTTCTACCTTAATCCATTGCAAAATGATGAACCAATGCTTGTAAACACCTAGTAATGCCTTTATAGATTGATGTGTAAAGGGTTTGTATGGATTGTATAAAAATTTTGTATGGATAGATTATATGAGCTTATAATGCCGTGGCCTAAGAGAGAACAAAGAGAAAGAAAATGAATTTTTCTTTAAGCAAAAATAGTTAATATAATCTCTTGTACATGTATGACTATATATAGGAAGAGTGAAATGAGATATTTACTTGCAACTTTGACCAAGAAAAGTTCCAGGGGGGGGGGGGCGGTGTGCCCGAGGGTTTTGGAGGGGGGGGGGGACCAAGGAACTAAAAAAGGAGGGAACCAAAGGCTTACATGTTATGTTTTAAATGTTCCTCCAATGGGAATCACCCATGAAGTTTAGGATTATTTTCACTAGTTATTTTCTTTTCTTTTATGTTTACTTGTGATTATATATATGAAAATGAAAGTAAAAGTTTTTATATATAAAAAGTGGAAGTGTAGTTTTTATATAAAAGATATAACTTGTAATGTCTTGGTAATGTTGTAAGTATTTGTTATCTTGTATAATCAAAATGAATGATGTATAAATATATACATATGCTAAAGTTGTTATAAAACTTCGATCATTGTATATAACTAGTATATGTTGAAGCTACGTAAATTTTTAGGTTACGGGAAAACCTAATTGCATTTATCGCGAAACGTAAACACTTTACGGACCTAAAAAGTAACTTTGTGAAAAACATAAATAATTATTCGCAAAAAAATTGCAATAACCCTCGTTTGACATAAACATTAATTTGCTAAAAGCCTGTTTACGTAACTGGTCATTTTGTTGAGTTTTAACCGCGATAACTTAACGATTTCTGTTAAAAACAAACGCGTAACAATAGCTAAAAATAAATATGACTTATTAACGTTCGTACATTGTCCCTAAAACAACGAGGTGTTATAGTCTCACCCGCGATTACTGAGCCTTGTCCTCAAGGCGTAAGACGCACACTTGACACGGCCAGGACTTTTGAGAACAGATGAGGGTAATTCTTCCGGAATTGATCCTCCGCGTCCCTACGTAAAACCTCAGACCTCTCTGGAGTTCATCGAACTTTGACAATGGATACGGTAGGCTTGATCAACCGTTAATCTTCATGAGCTTTGATCTCTATAGGTTCCCTCTACAACTGAACTTGTCATCAAAATGAAGTCCATCCAACGGAACGGCTAAGGGTTCGTCGGCATGACACTTCTTTAAGTTGGACACGTGAAATGTATTATGAACTCTGCTCAGCTCCTCAGGAAGCTCAAGCTTGTATGCAACGTCTCCAACCCTTTTTATTACCTTGAAAGGTCCAACAAACCTAGGATTTAATTTCCCTCGTTTGCCAAAACGTACAACCCCTTTCCAAGGTGAAACCTTGAGCATCAGTTTGTCTCCAACCTCAAACTCCATCGGCTTACGCTTTAAATTAGCGTAGCTCTTTTGCCTATCACGAGCGACTTGCATCCTTTGTTTAACTTGAATGATTTTCTCAGTCGTCTCTTGAACTATCTCTGGACCGATGAGTTGAACTTCTCCAACCTCAGCCCAACAAACAGGCGAACGACATTTTCTACCGTAAAGTGCCTCAAAGGGTGCAGCCTTAATGCTAGCATGATAACTGTTATTGTATGAAAACTCGACCAATGGCAAATGTTTAACCCAACCATTTCCAAATCCGATCATCACAAAAAGGCTCAAGCATATCTTCGAGATTATGAATGGTTCTCTCCTTCTTGTCCATCAGTTACGGATGATATACCGTACTCATATCTAAACTTGTCCCAAGCTTTCGGAAGTGACGCTCCAGAAGTTTGATGCGAACCTAGGTCACGATCACAAATAATCGAGACCGGTATTCCAATCATTGTTACTACTTCCTTTAGGTATAAAAAAACAATTCTCGCTAGTTTCTCTAAGGGTCAGTTTCGTTCATGGGTATAAAAGATTGCGGACTTGTAAGATGTGTCCACGAATACCCAAATGGTGGTCCAAAGCCCATGTGATGACTAGGAAGCTTTGTGATCAAAATCCATCGTGATATTGTCCCACTTCCATGAGGTATCTCTGGGTTGTACCAAAAAACCCGATTGTCTCTGATGTTCATCCTTGACCTGAAGCACAGGTCAAGCACTGCAAACATAGGTGGGCGATATCAACTTTCATAATTGGGCCACCAATTATAGCTTCTTAACGTCTGATACACTTTCTAGAAACCTGGGTGATAGAATACTTTGATTTGTGGGGACCTCGTGCATGATCACAGTCCTCAACCGCCATAAACATGGTAAACCAACTCCTGCAATTGAGGCATAGGGTTCCATCTGTACGAGGATTCCAACTTTTTTCCGTTCCTAAGTGCCTCTGGAAATCTAGCATTTTCAATCAGTCATACCTCCAATACCTCACTCTTGTGTTAATTAGTCAGGTTTCGTGCTCAGTCTGAGCATTCAAAGATTTGCTTAGGAAGATCCAAGCTAATGTCATGACTAAAAGCTCGAAACTCTTAATGTGGTTCCCGTTCTTCTCCTACTCCAAAGCATATCAAGCAACGACATTTTGCCTTTCTGGGTGATAACGAATACGAATCGTAACACAAGAAACTCTAACTATCGGCGTTGTCCTCATGTATCAAATCTTTCTGGACAAATCTTTTTTTAAAAAGGAAAAAATTATGTTGTAAACACTTAGGAAACAGTGAACATCCTACACATGTACCAAACAGATAGTGCCTCCAAATCTTCAGAGCGAACCCTACTGCCCAATTCCCGACATGGCGTAGTATAGTTCTTCTCATGGATCTTTAACTGGCGTGATGCATAAGAAATAACCTTTTCCCTTTGCATCAACACAGCGCCCAAACCCTTGATCGAAGCATCGCAGTATACGATAAAATCTTCACTTCCTTCGGTAAAAGCCAGAAATGGTGCACCTACACAACTCTGCTTCAATAACTAAAACGAAACCTAGCTGCTTCTTGTTTGTCACCCCACTCAAACTTACCTTCTTTTATTGACTTGTCAGTGGTTTGGCGAATTTTGAAACCCTTCAATGAATCGTCGATAATACCCAGCAAACCTAAAAACTGACGATCTCGTGGTGTCTTAGAGATGCCCAATCTTTAAACGGATTCCGATCTTGCTAGATCACATGAATGCCTTTATTATCAATCACGTGACCGAGGAACTGTACTTTGGGAATCCAAAATTCACACTTGGAAAATTTTGCATACAACTCCTCTTTCTTCAACAACTCCAATATTATCTTCAGATGCTCTTCGTGCTCTTGCTTGTTCTTGGAATAGATCAAAATATCGAAATGAATGACAATTTAAGAATTTGTCCAGATAAGGTATGCATACTCGGTTCATAGAGGTCCTAAATACAGCTGAGCGTTGGTCAAACCAAATGGCATATACTTGAATACATAATTTTCCATATCGATTCTGAAGGGCAGTCTTCAAGATGTCTTCTCTCGAACCCTTCAATTGTGATAACCTGACCTTAGGTCAGATGCTTTCGAGTAGACACTCGACCCTTGAAGTTGTTCAAATAAAGCATCAATTCTTGGTAGCGGGATAACGTTTCTTCACCGTTAGTTTGTTTTAGTTCCCGATAATCTATTGCACCATCAAACGAAGCCATCTTTCTTCTGACGAATAAGAACTGATCCCCCCAAGTGACGAACTAGGTCTTATAAAAAGCCTTTGTCGGAAAGCACTTATAGTTGATCCCTCCAATTCCTTTCATTTCTGATGGGCCAATCGATAAAAGGTGCCCGTGCTACAGTGCAGCAGACAGGTACTAGATCGATGTAAATTCCACGTCCTAGTACATGGAAGACCTAGGCAAGTCCTCGGGAAATACAACGGGAAAATTTTGACGATCGGCTACATCTTGCAGTTTGCTTCTATCTTCGACTTGTCTCCATCTCCTTGATGGTATATGTGCCAAAAAGACCCGTGGACATCCATGTAGCAGATACGTCTGGGCCTTTGGGTGCACGAGATGATGTTTAATCGATCCCGCGTATTATTCTACTATCCGTCTCCATGAAAAATTAGATTTCCTCCCAACAGGTGATAACGAACGATCTTCTTATCACAGTCAATAAACGGCTTGGATTCGTCAACCAGTCCATGCCAATTATGACGTCATAAATGTACCCATTTTACAGGCATTAGGTCGACGTGAAACGAGATGGTTCTAAAATTTAAACGTGCACCCAGTAAACCGTAATTACCCAATTAAATCTAACATCGGCTAATTTCAACGTTATAACCATGATCTAATGTAGTGGGGGTTATATTAATCAAGGTACCAAATTGAGTAGACATAAAACTTCTATCCGTACCAGTATCAAACAAAATAGAAGCACAACGGTTATTTAGGAGGAATGTACCCGTCATAACGTTGTTGTTTGGGTTTTGCCCTGCAACTCCCACTGCATAAGCCCTGGCTACACCGTTACCATTTCCCTGATTCTTGTTCTTCCACTGGGGGCAGTCCTTCTTGAAGTGGCCTGGAGCCCCACACTCAAAGCAAACGAGGCATTGTGTATATTGCCCTTGGGCTCTCGGGTTGTTGTTGTTGCGGTTGTTTGTTGTTATTGCTGTTGCGGTTGTTGTTGTTATTGTTATTCGCGTTGTTGATGTTGTTATTTGCAGTTGCAGGCCGCTACCTACATCTTTGGCCAGGTGTCCAAAGTTTCTTGCAGTTAGTGCAATGTTGGAGTACAATGGACCGTAAGGTGAAGTTACATTGGGACATAGAGGTTTAGTCCCTTCATACGGTTTCTTGTCACTGTTCCCTGACACATAAGCTTTGCCTGTGTTCTACCTTTTGTTTTGTTGTTGGGTTTGGTTATTTCGAGGAGTGTCTTCAAACTTCCTCTTGGTTTTTGCCTGTCTCTTAGCAAAAAGTGTTAATTCCTCCTATCTCCATATAAATTTCAGTTGCCATCTCAATAGCCTCCTGCATGGTTTTTTTGGCTTCGATGCCACAAAACACTTGAGTAAATCAGGTCTGGCTGCATACCCACCGACATAGCTTTCAATTTTGTCAGTTCTCTTAAAAAAATAATAGCAGTCAGGGAACATCCAGTTCACACAGCAATGTCCAAATTCCTGGAACGTTGGATGTAGACAACCACATCGTGCCTTTTAACTTTAGGTTCCACATTTTTGCCTCAATCTACTTGATTCATTCCTCAGACAATATTTTAGTTGTCATCTCTTCTCAAGTCAGTCTACGTCTTTGCATATGCAATATCATTATCACTGTCCTAAACATTAAGTTCCCCATTTTAGAGCAATCCCATAAGAGTACAAGTGGCAAACTCACTTGATTCATTCTCCACAGTGCAGTTACTTATGCGAACACACGTTTACATGCCTCGTCAAACCATTAGGTCAAGTCGATCCACTCCTTCTGTTGCCCCTGAAGAATAAGGGTTAAACATTTCATGAAGGTCTGATACGTGCACTCCGAACAGCGTCTTCATTCCTTCTCATACCTGTATCCCGAGTATGGCAATCGTCGCCATAACTCGGTCATAATACGTGCTGCCATACAGTAGTGACAAAACCCTCGTCGATCATGCCTGAAGTGTTGGGCCCAGGGACCGAAGTGGGTGGTAGTAGTGGTCTGAGACTGGTGGGGGATTATTACCTGGATTAACCTCGTGGAGCTTCCTCTTGGTGCCATTTTCTAAATCACAAGAAAACATAATACACGTTAGATTTTCAAAAATCTTAACCATAAACCCGATGTAAACATAATAAATAAAAACGAGATCATCAGCACATGTGAAATACACAACAATAATGAAAATTAAGCAAATCGACATTCATTCACAATTAATTCGATTTCATATATAACACTAATCCATCCTTAATCCATATATAACTTTGGGAAAATAATACATGATAAGATTAAATACAAACATTCCCAATCGCTAGGTTATAAAATGAAAATCAACATACAGCCCTACTACGGGATTACCCAAATACTTATATAGGCTATACATGGATAGCTAATCAAAATAAAAGATCTATACAGGATAGCTAACCAAAACAAAAGATCCTATAACTCGCCTGCTAGCTGGGAGTAACCACAAAACTTAACAGACTGCTAGTAAATAACAATCGTACCAAAGTCTAGGAACTGCTAAATACAGTGTCCTCCAATGTGTCAACGCGGATCCAGCCTCCAGGCGTTGGTACAGCATTATATCGCTGAACAGTAAGATCATCTGTAGCCTGACGCTGCCAATAGACTCGAGGTGACGTACCTCCAGTCTCTAATAACTGTAACTCGTGTCCTAATTGCCCTGCTGAGCTTAGAACCTAGCCAAGTCCCCTGACGGGTCTGAATACTCTCTTGCTCGTAAGCAAGTCTCTCTCTCCTCAATACCTCAATCTCAGCTCTCACAGCTGCACGATCCTTCTGGGCATCGTGATGTCGTGTGCAAAACTCTGAACTCTCTCTAGTGCAAACATCTACCTGGTAAGTGAATCCTCCTGTTGACCAACTCTAAGGCGGTCATCATCCTCCTCTCAGTATCTCGGAGTCTGGTCTCTAAAGTGGTCCTAGCTGCTCGCATCAGCAGCAGCAAACTCTCTCCAATCTCACACCCCCAGTCTGGGTAGTATAAGTAGTAGTCTCTTCCGAGGCGGCATGTCAGCCTCGGGAATATCAGCTCTGCGGCTAGTAGATGGTACAGGTAGAGGGATAGGTAACAATGGTGGGGTCCCTGATGGGAAGGTAGTGAATGATAGTATGGTGCGTAAGCTCACATCCTGGCTCATGGCTGCTCTAGTATGTGGGGGTCGGATACGTGGAGCTAAAAAGGATGGTGGTAATGGAGGTATAGGTGCCTCATCCTCAGCTGGCACTAAATCCTCAGGATGCTCAGGCTCAGGAATGTACACTGGTACATGGTCCTCAGGTACATACTCTGGAGAACTGGTGCCTGTCACCAACAACTGTCGGTGCACCTCCCTCGTAAGTATCCACAATGGAATACTCCAAGATCGTGCCTCAGAGTGAACAGAAGTATAGGTAACGGCAGAATCAGCTGACATGACTACTGTGACCAGTAGAAATAACTTATGAGTATATATTATATAAGGCTCTTATTGTAATATACGTAATATATTATAACCACGTATATCAATTATGCATGTATATAGCCTAACCGACTAATGCAACAATTTGCATATGAATACCCCGTAAAAACCCTTTGTATGTATGCAATGTTAGAAAACGGTTATAATCCAGCAAAAACATTTTGACCTGTTTTCTCTATCACCTAACCTTGGCTCTTGATACCCATCGTAACACCCCCAAAATGGGTCACAGCAATAGCGGAAATAAGGCTCCGGGCGTGTTCTTCAAATCAACAGCACAAGATATATAAATAAACGACATAAATTCGCTTAAATCGATACATTAATTTAAATAAAAGACATATTACAAAAGCTTATAGCTAACTTGTTCTTTGTATGAATATTACAAAAGATGAACATAGATTCCCAAAACAGGATGCACATAAATCTTTAACAGTGCAATCCAAACTTAATCCAATCAATCTTGGCACCTCGTTCCTAATGACCTCCTGAAACATATGCTTAAAACGTCAACAAAAATGTGTGGTGAATTCATAGTTATGTATTTAATTATGCAGGAACCGCAAAGACTTTCCTCCCCTTGATGTTTACAACATATGCCAACATCACAAAACCAGAATTTACTGTTTGCACTAAGCTCAAGACACTGAAGCGCAACCTATATTTGCTATTTTAGCATTATTTTGCCCGGACAATGTTGTAACACGCTATCGCAACACCAACCTTAACCGCAACCCAACCTGCGTGCAAACCATCAGTTGTAACCATAACATCACGGAACCCGAGCTATCACCCGTTCCACTTAGACTCTCGCCATAATCCGCTCCCGCAACCGAACCGAACCAACCCTACAACCTGTATACAACCACCCTCCTAACCAACTTAACCCAACTCTCAAAACCAAAATCCCAAACGACAGCCACCACTTAAGACCTGCTAACTCCTAGCCAATCGTCCGCAAAAACCATCACCTTAAAAACCTATCCGCAACGCGCTCCCCACGTACACCAAGAAACAAGCAACAACCTTCCTTCCAAGACCAACTCACCACCACACATCAAGCCTCTAACACCCAAGCACCAACCAAAGCATATACGCGAGCAAAACTAGGTCTCTAAAAAGTAACACCACCCACGGTAACCCCCGACGTAACCAGCCGCTAGAGGACCAGCCAGAAAACAACAACATCCACCCTAACTAACACCATCTCACAATCACGTGGCAACCGACCATGACACAACACCTACAACACCACCCCCAAAACCAACCACAGCCGACCCCCGGACCCCACAGCCAAGTAGCTACCGAGCACCTAACACGAAACACCCAGTATCCACACTCGCGGCCCACCCCCCACTAGAGTGGCTACCACCTAGACACATGATACACCACTCAAGAACCCGAAACTCCCCAACACGTAACCACTAGCCAAAAAACAATGACACCATAACCCCCCTCCCACATCGGACCCAACCTCGCACCGTCACGTACCTCTCGCGCAACAACTAAGTCCGACCATGGTCAACTTCGTTCCCAGAGAAAGCTAATCACCCCAAACGAACCCTGGAGATAATCACAATAGAATCAATTATAACAATCGCGCTCACAAAATGCAATTAACCAACTACAACTATGCCAATTGACTAGTTCATGATAATAGGGCTCAGGAGGGTTATCGCTACATTTAGGCAAACACATAAACATATATATTTAAAACACATGCGTCCAATTTATAAAACAAAGTCATGTTTTCACCCCAACTAAAATAAATCAGTAAAACTGTAAAAAGTGTGGCTATGAAACACACCTTGCGTACAGAGTAGTGCCCCAAATAATCATAGATAACACACACGCAAGAGATAGATGCAACCCTATTTAAATAAGGTCGTATACGTACAGATTACTTTAAAATAATAACGGTTGAATATAATCTTATAGATGTTAATCGTACCATCGTTCGGGCTAATCATAATTAAAGAGAGTCATGACATTTACGTACGAGAGTTAGGATACTTTAAATCGTAAATCAACAAACTTTCGATACGCCGATCCTAAGTAGCCTCCTTATGAAACGTCCCATATTATAGCACTTTGATTAACCCACTCAATAATCTATATAGCATAATCACCCGACTAATCGGTATAGTAAAAATAAATGTTTATAAATTATAAAACGATTTATAAATATACTTTTTCCGAAAAATGACCTAAATTTGTCGTTTTAAGCCCGTTCTCGCGTTCTTACGTCCACAAGTCTTCTTAGTAAGACGAGGTGATCAAAAAATTACATTTTCAAGTTTTTTGATATTCTGCGATGAACAGTTTTTTACTATACACAACAGCTATATAAATAATATTTTTTTTAGTTTTAATTACGTAAACTTGTATCGTAATAACTATTCGTTTTAATCCCCGATTTTAGTGGATTCCTCGAGAACGTCCTATGTTATAAAAAGATTATTATGTTTTAAAAGTTAATCCCCGCTGCTGAATAGTACTTTTGTACGTATTCATAAGTTATAAAATTACTTTTATAAAACGTTACTTATCGAAAATGTCATAGTTTATTCGTTATAGTACCGTTTTAGCGATTCTTCGAGTACGATCTCGTAATTATAAGTTATATCACATATTAGATGTTTTTTAAAAATGAAAGTTTCTGTAAATGAATAGTAACTTTTTAATAAAATAGTCTATAAAAGTATTTATAGTCGTAAACTCGTAATTAACGTATCTTTTTCGATATAAACGTTTTTCGAGTATCTTATCATTTTGGACTTCAGAGCGAAATATTTTGAATAAAAGTCAAAAGCAACTGTATTGAATTCAAATTAAAACAGCCCCTATTTATAAATGTGTATATCTTTATAAAAAACTTGTTTTATGTATTAAATTAATTAAGTATTTACTATACAAAACTCTTAATAACATATTTACTTATGTGGAAACATAAATATGTCCAAGTTCATCCATAGTCCTTGTAAAGTCATTGTAACAAGTTTTAACAATTTATTTCATTACTTTCATTTGTAATTATATTAAGTAACATTAAAAACCCTATTTTCACTTAAACATGTTTATACTTAAACAACATGTTAACATGATATTATAAGACCATTTTCTCCATGATATATATGACCATATGACATAAGAATAAGTGCATAAAATCATAAACATAAGTAAAAACTCATTTTACATATTAAAAAGTCCTTAGTGGTGATTATAGCCATATTTAACAAAAACACCCTAAAATCATAGGGGTAAAGCAATAAAAGTATAAAGGAATTAAGAAGACCTTAGAGATGATGTAAGAGATGAGAAATAAGTTCTAAACCCGTGTTTAGATTCAAAACCAAAGCTTACAAGCTTAATAAACCCTAGATTATGTTTTGAAACCCCTAAGGCTTTACCCTTTCTCCTTAATCCTTGCAAATGATGAACCAATGCTTGTAAACACCTTAGTATGCCTTAGGATTGATGTGTAAAGGGTGGTCTAGGTTGTATAAAAATTTTGTATGGATAGCTTATATGAGCTTATAATGTCGTGGCCTTTAGAGAGAACAAGAGAGAAAGAAGTGAATTTTTCTTAAGCAAAATGGTAAGTATAATCTCTTGTACATGTATGACTATATATAGGAAGAGTGAAATGAGATATTTACTTGCAACTTTAACCAAGAAAAGTCCAAAGGGGGGGGGGGGTGTCGTGGGTTTTGGAGGGGGGACAAGGGAACCAAAAAGGAGGAAACAAAGGCTTACATGTTTATGTTTAATGGTTCCTCCTAATGGGAATCATCCCATGAAGTTTAGGAATATTATAGTTCACTAGTTATTTTTCTTTTCTTTTATGTTTACTTGTGATTTATAAAAGAAAAGTGTAAGTAAAGTTTTTATAATAAAAAGTAAAGTGTAGTTTTTATATAAAAGTATACTTTGTAATGTCTTGGTATTTTGTAAAGTATTTGTTATCTTGTATAATCATATGAGATGTGTATAAATATATACATATGCATAAAGTTTTATAAACTTCGATCATTGTATATAAACGTAGGTATTTGTTGAAGCGTACGTAAATTTTTAGGGTTTCCGGGAAAACCTAATTGTCATTTATCGCGAAACGTAAACACTTTCACCAAATGACGTTTCCGATAAGTAACTTTGAAACAATTAATAATATTCTAAAAAAATTGCTATAATCCCTCATATGACATAAACAAATAATTTGCTTAATGCAATGTTTACCGTTAACTGATCATTCTTAGTTTACGCGATTTAACTTAACGATTTCCATTAAAAACAAACGCATACAATACTAAAAATAAATAGTGACTTTATTAACGTCGTACATTGTCCTAAAACACGAGGTGTTATAGTTAGCAGTTACTACTGTTGGACATAAACCAATGTTTGTGATGCTCATATATTTTTAATACTGCCAATAGAAGGAGTTACTACTGTTGGTTGCTACTGATTGGTTTAAGGGGAAGATAACAGATTGGGATTTATTTTAAATGTTCTTAAACGTTTAAAAGGTTCGTATTTCTTGGATTAATTGATTACGAAGATGGTTATTTATCACCTATTTGACGTTGAAGTGGAATTTTTCAGATGCGTGTTCTTATCATATCTTAAAGTGGGTGTTACACTTTGAAGATAACTTGTTTGTGCTTACAATGTTGTGACGAAGACTTGTCAAAATCTAGAAAAGGTGTGTGATTTACAAACTTATGGTGCTCAATGCGCACATTTGCTATTACTATAAGGAGTTACGTTGTTGTGCTCAGTGTCTCATAGAAGATGAGGATGTTGATAAAGAGGTTGCGATCTACTTATATTTCATAGATTTATTTATAAGTTCGAAGTCACATGGATAGTACAAGATATAAGACATAAGTTTGGGTTGTTGTACTTCAGCATCAAGTTGGTTATACTTAGTTTTTCTTCATCATTGATCATTACATAGAACTTACAGAATTGAAGATTCAAGAAATGGTTAACAAATTGATTTAAAGGG